>BKCP01000002.1:1138643-1227210 GCA_008636005.1 Striga asiatica
CCCGCTTAAAACAATGCTTTGTTGTTTTCTAGCTTTTTTGTAGTGCTTTGGTTCTTCTTTATGACTTTGTATATATTCTTTGTTTCTTGTTTTGTGGTCGAGTGGTGCAATTTGGATGGAGGTGAAAAGGAAAGCATGAATGAAAGGTGGATCCTACCTCATAATATCATTAATGGATTTATTATAAATATGCTCTCAGTCTTTGAGCTACAATTGCACATTATTGTTTATCTCATCTCTTAGAACAAAATAATTAGTTAAAGAAATTTTTATTTATTTATGGGTTATTTAACCCTAATTGTACTTTATTGGTAAGATTAGTGAAGTTGACGTTCCAGACTTACAATGTTCGAAAATGTATACTATATTAGTCGAACTTCGTTATCAATTTGGTATGTTATTTCCTTTCTCATCATTAATTTCTCGTATTTATTTGTGTTGACTATATTATTATCGTTTTTAGTAGTATTTACTATTTTTTATTGTGAGGGTATTTTTATCTTCTACGTGATACCCCAACATTTTTTGGCTGGAGATGGATTTCTGGTTTACCAAATAGAGAACAACTCAACAAAGTTAGTTTCTAATAACGCAACATTTTTCTGGAATCACACAAGTCCCTACATTAACTAAATTGTAACTTGGACTACTTCTTCTTCTTTTTTTATTTTATATTTTTTATTTTAAAAAGAAAAAGAACTCATGAATGAATCACAAAGCGGATTGTCCAAGTTACAATATGTAAGGGTGGCTGGACAATTATGTGTATAGATTTGAATGCCATTAGCAAACAGAAGTTCAGAGGAAAGATATTCCAAAGACATGGTTTGCGTAAAAAATCCCAGTTTACCAAATTTTACTGGTAGACTAATTTGTGATCCTCAGTTTGCTAATTTTCTTGAGTAAACCAAATACATAGGATCTGTACGGCCGGGATTTGGAGATATATCCACAGCCTAGAAAAAAAAATACAATTCACAAACACATCATAAGCCATACACATACATATGCTGTTAAAAGAATAAAAGATCATTATTTCTCATTCTTGGACTTAAATTATATATCTATGTCAGTAATTAGCTACTGCAAGGCAAGAACCCGAGACTTTTTACGTTTTCATAATTATCCATGGAAAATATTCTGGACATTGAAACATATGATTTGTATTTTGTAAAGAAAAAATGTAAGGTTAATTGGCATATATAGCTATGTTACATTATGTACCATATATTTAGTTGTAAAAATGATTTGTCCAAACAATATGGAAATGGAAAATTACCTCAGGTGGCTCAAATCCTCCAGCATAATGAAAATATGCTCCTACTATCATTACATGATCAGCATCTCCAGTTGATGTCCAAATCGAGATTGCCTTTGTAAAGAAGCAACGGTTGGAGAAGCTTGCGGGCAAAAATTCAAGTACAAAATAAATTGAGGGTTCAAAAATACCCGAAAAAAGTGTCAGCAATATAAAATCCACTACATATACCAAACCTTTCATTACAGAAGATATTCTGAATCTACTGCCATTTATGTAATCTCAAAATGACATGCTTTTACACCATATACTTTAGTGAGGTGAAAATATTGTAATTATCACCTTATAATAGCAAGTCCACCTGGTTTGAGGATGCGAGACATCTCCTTGAATACGTCAATAGGCTTCGTTAGGTAATCAACACTAACCTGAAACGTATTAAATCTATATAGATCCAAAATTTCACAATCAAAAGTAAACAGTAGTTTTTTTTTTTTCATTCAAAATCGTAAACACTAAGAATTTGTGCATGGGAATATATATATCAGGGTAAAAAAGATGTCAAAAATAAAGATATTAATGTAGATTTGGTATACCACATTCGTAATGACATCAAATGTGTTGTCTTCAAAAGGGAGTCTAGGATCAACGTTTAAGTCTTGCACAACGTATTCAGTTAAAACCTACAAAATAAACATGACAACATAAGGATAATATCTACAAAAGATAATAAATTCAAACCAAAATATTCGGAAATTATAATTGCACAAAAATCACATATAAAAAACCAAATAATAATGTTCTCACAGGATTCCGCTTTAGCTCTTCTTCGTTCAATCCCATTCCAGCTATCCTTGATTGCTTATAACCTTTGGGATAATGACTGACCTAGATAAATGAAAACAGCCATGCCACCTTTAACAAAAGAAAAAAAAAAAAAAAAAAAAAAAATTCAGGGATTTNAAAAAAAAAAAACTCTGATAAGGAAAGCAATCTGAAGAAGATGGTATGTTAAACTCACCCAGCTGCTACACATGTCAAGCAGAGCAACTCCATGAGTATTACTCGGGGGAAAAACCTCCGAGTAGTACTTAGTGAGTGCAGCAATAGCTGGATCATCAATATGTGTCACAAAACGAGGAGATTCATAGAAAAATGTATCGGGTGTCCTGAAAAAGAAAAATAACGTCGATGTTGAAAATATTTCCGGGTGTCTTCCTAATAAACTCCAAATCTCGGGGGTTAAATTTTGATTTTCATCTTTTTCTGGGATGCCACATCACCCCTTTTCCCCGTCCACCACTCTTCAAAATATTCATGGTCATGAACTTGAAACTTTTAACAAGTTAAGGGTCATATAATTAAGCCACACAACTAAAATGACCAAATTTACCGAAAAATCCTTTCAATATTACAAGTAACCTTAGCATATGTATATTTTCTGTATCATGCAGTAAATCCAAAACGCAAGCATGACATTGAAAAACTAACTGATGCTTAAGAGACATTACTCGTCAAAGCGCTGAAAATCCTCTTCCTTGAAGGGAAATTGCTCTGGCCATTCTACATTCTCTAACACCTTCACAACAAAAGAAGAAAGCCAACAAATTTATCATAAAATAGTCCACATAAGAAAACAGATACTGAGCAGCAGATGGAAAGTAAGGTGCTGGAAACACCGAAGCTGAATACTTGAAAATATAACTTATAANCTAAAATTGTCATTTGGTCGGTCATAAACAACAATATTGTTTGTTTTGCCAAACTCAGGAAATTAACAAATGCTCAGAACATAGCAAATTTAACTAACTTCCCAAATGTAGTAACACCATTAATAACAGGCAATTTCATTTGGATAAGGATAAGTGTTTTGATACACAGAGTTAAGAGAACCAATATCCTCATCATCAACTCCTGATACCATTAGCACAAATTTTTTATAATTTTTTATTTTCTAGCCTCAACATATTTAAGATTCTGACAAGAAATGCCCAGTAACCAAGTCCAAAAGAAGTATGAGTTTTCAAATTAACCTGCCATGGACAATATAGAGGGAGGAAACGAAATTCTGCGAGCAAGACAAACCGAATACATTGTTCCAAAAGGATGAATTGAAAAGAAAAAGAAAAAAAATAAAAAAGAAACTTCGCATACCTTCTCAACAGCACCTTTTTGCCTGGCGTACGCCATGAAAGACTTGGCGCCAAAACTGGGAGCAGCCATAAGTGAGAACCCAATGCCTAAAACCAGCCTACGCAAGCGAGATGCTCTGTACCCACAAACTATTCTTGAAAATGGAGTGGGGAAAGAGAAAGGGATTGCCGACGGTACACAAGCATAAACTCCAAGCCCAGCCAATTGTTTGATGCAAAACCCGTTAGCCATGTTTATCTTACGGTCAATTACGACGAATTTAGCTCTTGTGTCATGTCCACTGCCGATTGGGTTGAAGAGTGGGAAAGATTATATGAGCAATTTTCTTATTTTGTAACTTTCTATTCTTATCATTGTCATTATTTTGCAGTTTTATTATCTGACTTCTTAGAAAATTATGAAACTAAGGGCGTGATTGGATATGAATTCAACTAGTAAAAAATTAATTTTTTTCTTAACTATAGTTAAGTTTGAAAAAATGTGGTATGGTTAGTTGTTAGTGGATATATTAAAATAATATTTAAAATAAAATAATTAAAGTTGATTTGATATAAAAGTAGAAAAAAATGATTAGAAGTGATTGTTAGTTAAAATTATGTGAGTGGATGAATAGTGAATTAAAGTTGATGTGATGTATAAAATAATTGGTTGATATTATTCAATTATATTAATAATATTGGAGATAATGAAGTTGAGTTAAATTTGAGTTTTGATTGGTTTTTTACTGTACAATCCGTATACAATCGCTCCCTAACTATCCCACATTTTTATTGCATACACAGGACCCATTTACATTATTTAGCAAATTTGCTAAAACTCATCTTTTTATTTGCAGAATTCAGACAATTAAGTGTATTGTTACTTCTCTTTAACCAACTTATCATCATCCAAAAACTCTCTCTCTCTCTCACCAAAAAAGCTTTCGTCCTCCAAAAACTAGATCGGAAGCGTCGCTGCCTCTCAGCTAGTGGCGGCTCTCCTCCCTCTAGTGGGAGTTTGAGACCCGTGGTGGTGCTAGCGCGGGTCGTCGCTCTGAGGGTCGCTAATCCAATTCTAGTATGGGTTTCCCCTCGGAGGGACATGGCGGGTGCGGTAGAAGCGGGGTTCAGGCGGCTTTGTGGTGGCGGCAGGTGTTGGACCTGCTGGTGGCGGTTGGGGCTCCCGACTGGCTCTCTGCGGTTCTTCCCTTCCGCCCTGTTTCGACTTTAATGTTGGGCAAACAGGGGCCTCCGGTGGTGGCGATGACAGCGCGATTTCAAGGTGTATGGTGGTCGTCTGTCGGTCTAGAGGTTTGGGCTCGACTGCGCTGGTGTTGGTCCGAGTGTGGCCAACTGGTTTGTGTTTCGTCTTAGGTTCGAATCTCGATAGCCGGTTGAGGAGTTTCTAGGTTTTGGCCGGAGATGATCCCTATTGTGCAGTCATCTTGGGTGTGCTTGAGCGCGCCATTGGTGGAGAGGGCTTTAGTCTAGATATTAAGTATTAAATTTTTTATGTTGTGTTTTTGTTAGTGTGTTTGTGTGTTTTGTTTCTTTTCTCTCCTTTTGGAGTGTGTTTTTCATAGTCTCCCTTTATGGAGTATGCTAGTCTCCCTCGTGGAGTTTTATAGTCCCATAAATTTTGGGTGTTTTTGTTGGTTTTGGCCATTTGGACCGTTGTGGGTCGTGTAGGGGAACACTAGTTGTGCTTTCCCCCATTTGGTTCCTTTTATAGTCTTGGCTAGTAAGGGTTATCAAGTGTAATATGTTGATTACCTGTTTTTACTTCCCAGGTGTGGTAATGAATTTTGATGTTTGAAAAAGAAAAATAAATGCTATAGTTTTGAAAAAGAATAAATGAAAAAAAATAAATCTCACTTTTTATGGTACTGACTCCCCACACATCCTTTTATCTTGTCAACCATGCCCACGCCTCTCTACACGCCACCTCTAATTGTAAGAATATTTATCCGATTTAATCATATATCGGTGCAGTGGAATGATCGAGATTACATACCTTCAGCCATTGCTTGTGTATGTTAGAGTTATTTGAAGAACTTGTAGAAGATAACGGTGAAGGCTTCGGCACGTTCACGTTTATTCGGTTAGGATCTTCTAGGCTCTTTCACTTTCTCTTTAGATGGTGTTAGATTCAATAAAAAAATAAAGTGATGAGCCTAGGGACCTTTTAAAACCGATGGTACTCTTTGGCAGAAAGGTACCTTTTGGCAGTAGACACCTTTTGATAGATACCATTTGGTGAAACGGTGTGATGTCTAATTATTAATTCTATCCATCACAGAATTAATATCAACCATTCAAACTGTATGGATTAAGGAGATTAACAGTATTTGTACTCCTTACAAAATAGAAACATGTGGACCACTTTAAATCATCTTGTTTATACATGATACAAGATAATTGAGAAAATGAAATACTAACACTAATTTCTCTTTCTTTCTACATTCAATTTTCTTTGATGCCATAGTTTTGAAAAACAACATGTATTTTCCCCAATATCTTATTCAGTGAGAAATAAATGCAAACAAAATATCACGGGTGCACAACATCGGATCACTGCGGGTCTGCGTCGCCAGGCGCGAGGATGTCGCGGGTTGCACGGGTCACAGAGAGCAGTAAGGCGTCGTGGGTCACCGGGGATGCGCACAGGGGGCTCACAGGTCTCGACGTCGCGTTGCTGGGAACTCACGGGTCGCAGTAGGTCGTCGTCAGTGGACTCGCGGTGGTTCACGGTGTTCGCACGGTGGCCGATGGTGGTAGGTGCTCAACTACCTAAGGATTTTCTATTGGATTTTTTAACACCTCTAGAACTCCCTTGGTGGTAGAGTCCCTTCCGCACATGCACGCGACCCGCGACAACCGTGAAGGCTCGTCCGGCTGCCCAACAGACTCTGTGATCAGACGATCTCCTCCAAAAGAAATCTACAACGTCTAAAAGCCGACAAATTATTAAATTATGAGTCTTCTACTTTTACCTTAAGATCTGTTGCGCATAAATATTTTCGTAGTAGAATTTGTAACTTGAACATAGCGACGATCCTTATAGAACCTAATAAGCACCACTCAGATAATTATTATTTTGTCGGAACATAATCCACCTCCAGTGTCTTAACATAAAAATCTTTCATGAGCTCACTTCGGGGTCATCATCAAACTAACGCACATGGTAAATGTAAATATTCTAACATCACACCATACACGCAACACTACTATCCAAAACACAAAGACTATTGGCCCAGCAGAATGGATCTCGCTTTTGGTGAATCAAAGTAGCAGCTAAGGTATGTAAGTGCCTCTTTATATCTTTCGGGTTAAGAGAACGTAATAATTAACCGAGACCTAGTTCGTTTACGATAATCAATATAAAACGAACTGCTCATCTCTGGAATGTGTTCAATACACAAATGTACTAGTGTAACTATTCAGCTAAGGTCAGTTGTATAATTCACACTACAACCGTTCTAATGGTTTGTTCATTTTCATCTAGGTTGTGAACCAATTATTTATGTTTCTCAAGTGACTGATAAAATGGTCTTTTGTCCATCCGTGATGAACCATTTTATTTAAGTGCAAAACAACAGAACATATAACTCTGTGTAATCAAACATGATTCTCATCCAACATAAAATAACATCCAAAGTCAATCTTTAAGTATATACACTAACACTCCGAAGGTGTGCTCGACTAAAAAGGTTGCTTTCCCAACCAGGTGTCATCGCAACCCTTCTCCCATTAGATGTTTCCTTCCTTACCACTGATATCGGCAGAAACTTCGTACAAATTGTGAATAAAAACATCGCCCCACTTCAACCATGGTGGAACTTGATTTCCCACAGACGTCGCTAATTTGATAAGTATCGTCCGAATAACTCCAGTTCTGGATAACCTGCTTTATATGGATCTTTGAATCGTACTTGACCTTCTCACTTGAGTACCTGAAAAAGCTTCGGGAGAATTCCTGATGTAGAGACTCGGACAATCAAGTCAGTCTTCGTATATGATAACCAGTAGAACGTAATTATACAATAATCATACCTCATCCCTTATATGTGAAGAAGATTATCTTTCGCCCAAGAACTCTATCTCCTCAAAGGAACCGAATATTCACATACCTTCTCGTGCTAGATCTTGTTCCATGTATATCGAATTCCGGGGATTCTCACAATCCTACCCCATTTGATGTTACGCAATATGGCTCTTCCAGGTCGACCCAGAGCCTTCCTGTGGAGCAATTCAGGTCCTCCGATACACTAGCAGATTATCTAGGTCCCAGACCATGTAGATTTTAGGTCGATAAGTCTACCTAACGCACCTTGGGGCATCTAAATACATATATTTTGTGGCTTCATTACATTCAAATTCTTAAGTTACAATGAATACAATGTACCTTCTTCCAAACCAATAGTTCTAAGGAACGAGTATATAATAGGGACATCTACTTATGTATAGTAATTAATATAGCATATAGAGTTTGGCAACTGTACGTGGAGTATTTAATCAAACTAATTATCCTAATAAACCAGCTTACTGTTCGCACAAAGCTCATTTCATGGTGTTTATAAATTAATATTTCCCTTAATAATTGGATGCCTTTCTGCAGATCCATACTACGCAGAAGGAAAACCAAGTGAAATTGACCTTCACATATTACTGCTCAATGTACTATGGAAAGGATGAAAACCATTTAGCATTACCTATTTGTTGTGTAAACAAAATGTTCACTGCACACAATTTCATACAACAAGATCTAAAAGGCATATCCCCCCTTATATATTAATTGAGAACGTGCTGAGTCTATGTGGCAGACTCGCATGCTTCGGGATCCTATGTGGCAAAATTACATGCTTCGTTATTAGACTTGGATAGATTTAATTTACTTCTAATCCAAAAAATATTTAGGTTCGGATGATCTATAAATATGTTGATTATTTATGGTAGGGGTAGGCACGGTCCGGGACGGTCCTGGATTTGACTTGTCTGGATACCCATCCCACTTTTATGAATCCGTCCATGAACGGTCCGGGATGAGGCACCGTCCCCACCCATGTAATACATGGGTGTTGTACTAGTACATATAGATTCGAAAACTATTAAGTTGGCATACACCTCCACATAGATGATAGCAAGGGTCTAAGCATATGAGTTTCAGCCAGATCCGAATGGATTTGATTAAACAACCTCCTAGTGATGATTGCCCGGAAAATTCACTTCCGTTCATGGTTAGCTGTCAAAATATGTCTATTAAACAACCTCCTAGTGATGATTAAACAACCTCCTAGTGATGATTGCCCGGAAAATTCACTTTCGTTCATGGTTAGCTGTCAAAACATGTCTATTAAAAACCCCTTACATTCATTCTAATTTCCAGAAAGAATTAAGGAAAAATGAGGATATCTTTGTTAAGATGCAAAAAAAACACTAAAAGAAGAAAAAAAATATAAAAAAAAAGCCCACAAAAAGAATTTCTCCTGTGCTTGCTTCTCATTCTCTATTTATTCTTACTCCAAGCTCTTCCAAGTATTCCTGTACACGTACACCCAAATTTCAAATTGAAAATAGTTATTTCAGCGATTATTAGCGTATGCAGTAACAAAGCAAACATTTTTTTTGCGGTAACCAAAGACGCAATCACTAAGGCTACTGTCTCCCATGCAAAATTGCAGCTGTGATACTTAATGATGAGGTAAAATGAAACATTATATTTTGTAAGATATTCAGATCCCAATATAAGACAAACTACAACCATCGGAATAACTGTTTGCAGCACAAGGAAGGGGGGTTTACGATGCAGTTAAAGCCCCCAAGTTTTAATAAGTCGATCCCAATAATACACGAGGCTCAAAATAAATTCACCTAAAGGAGACAACAGGAGAAAAATATATTTTGAATTGGAACCATGTGCTTATATTTATACTACACATGCAGCAAGTTGCAACACTGTAAATCACAACTGCTTAGAAGAACATACCAAATCACCAGAGCTTTCTCAAAGGTCCACCCACAAAATTTCAAATTTTCAAGTAGAGCGCAAGTTGCCCAGAGTTGTTATAAATAGCTAGTCTATCACCATGCACTTTTATAACCTCGATGTCCACAAGTTAAGGCACCACAAAAGAATGACCATCAAGAAAACAGCTTTGACAATCTGCATCATGATTAATGCAATGACATTCAGCACAATGGTGTTTTACCGTTGTACGTTGTGCATCAGCTGTGTTTACTGCCGGAGAACCAATAAAGAGTCAGAAGCTTTTAAATCTTATTTGGTACTGAACATTGAGAATAAGCATTGTAGCATAAAATCTCTGGTCACTTACCCCTGTTATCAACACTTCTGAGATTCCCTACGGGAAGATGACAGTTTTTCTAGGTATATATTATAGTAAAGCTTACTCAAATCTTCACCATCTTGTTCAGCTAATTGATTAGAGATTAAATCTTTGAGCAACAAATTCTAGTGTGCAAGGAGTGGAAAGCAATTAATGCAGTCACATAGATATAAACTTCAAAATTTTACAATTCCATCATGGGAACGCCACAAATCTTCATACAGACGGATCAAAATCGATATTGGCAATCGACTTCACAAAGATTGACGAAAGTAAAGGACTTAATAAAAATTAATTAAATCATTTGTTTCTGCTACCTCAGCATAGACTGATGTACCTTGTACAGAAAACTCAGCTCGGAAGGAATCTGTTTGCACAATTAAGAGCATCACATACACGATCCACATCCTTGTTGTTTTCAAACACAATTTTCCCCTGATGTTTCCACCTGATTATTCTAGCAAGAAGATCCCTTTTCATCTGGGGCCCACATTCGTCAAGCTTGATCTGAAGTAACCTATCCACACACTTCAACAGATAATAGCCAATCTTCAATTTCAACCGGTACACAAAATCTAGTCCCTCATCTTCACTCTGAAGCATAGATTGAGCAATAATCTCAGCTATATCTGTTATATCAAAGACCGTTTTACACCCCGCAATAGCATCTCGTTTAGTATACAGTTCGATCCTTGGGTCCCACTCAACATCATTCTTCCATCTCTTTTGGCTCATTCCAGGATTTGACATGTTTTTGGATTTCTGTAGATTACCAGTGGCAGCATAATGCAAAAGCAAGGAACACCATGCATCACCCAAATGATTAGGACAAGCAAGCAAGATTCCTAATGGAATCCTCCGAAATAACAGATTTTGTTGGGCGATGAATCCTTTGCTGTTTGAAGTCAAAAGGTCAACTTTTGTTCTTGAAATCTTGGTATAAGTGTCTTGAAATTCTTTGAGCCAGAGAGAAACTGGCAAAATATCCTGGTCTTGGGAAGTTAATCCGTCCTTACTTTGTAATTTAAGCCTCCTACCTGGTTTATGAATCCTTGTTTCCTCATTCTTTTTTTCACTTGAGCTGGAGCACTTGAGAGGCCATAAATCTGTAACTTTAACGAGGCAGTCAGCAGCCTGCCGTTGACTAGATTCTCTTGTGGGGTCCAGAATCCATGCAATAAACTTTGCAGGACAAGTTTTATCTTTGTGACCGATATATGAGAAGAGCAACATAGATGCAAAAAAGAACCAACCAGGGAAGTTCATCACCATGGCCCTGTATGCAATTAAACAAAAACTAACGATGTAAGATAGAAAATTCACAACTTAAATGATTTTCATGTTATTGAATTGAATTGAGAAGGTACCACTTGGATTTATGATCTACTATACCAATCTTTGTTGTGGTTTTCCTGCCTCCCAAACGAGAATCTGAGCCACATATTTTAGCAAGCAGTAGCTTAATATGTTCCTGGGATATAGGTCCAGCCAAAGTTCTTAATAGGCTATGTTCGTGCGGAAAATAGGCATGAGAGAAAGGCAGCTTTGATCCAATCTCCATGGATATTTCCCACCACATTGGTCTGGAGATTATATCAAGCAATTGCACGACAAACTCAGTCTGAAGTTCCATAATAGAAGCCAAACCCCTGTAATGAAAATCCAAACCTACCAAATGAGCGAATGAGTAATCAGATTTATTAAAAGCTGCTACATAAGTTTTAGTAAAATTAAACAGAAAAAGTGTTACAATCAAGTGATAGATACACCGAGTTAAGGCCTGAAGCTACCAAAATTAACATCTATAGTTTTTCATATTCAAAAGGAAAATATGAGTGTTCAGCATTGTGCATTTTGCAACAATATGGGAGATGTTAGAACAAATATAGCCGCATTATTTAATATTGTCAAGTAAACTGTTAAAAAGTGAAGGAGAACGACTTCGGCTGGGAAGCATGTAGAATGTGAACAATATTATATACTTACGTCATTAGGAACCAATTATGCAACAAGGCCCTCGTCTCAATGAACATTGAGGGTGAAATTACAAGGCAAATCATTATTGATTTCCACTCTGTCCTACCAAAAATTTCCGTGCCCAAAGAAAGAAATGGCCTTTCCATAGTTTCTCGCAGAAAATTTGATATGTCTTGCTTCAGAATAATTGGATCTAATTGCCATAGCATCAACCTGTAAAGCAGCTGTGTTAGACCTTAGACATCGATACATTTATCTATTTTACCAACCACTAAAATGATAGTAATTGATATTAATGCTACATTATTATGTTAAGTGAGTATTAAAATTAGAATAAAAAATCAACCTTAAGAAACAGAGACTCATTAGGAGATATAGAAAAAATAGCAGCAAAAACATTCCGAAGAAATTAATTTCCTTTGAGTTTAATTTAAATTTTAAAATAATTTGCATATATATGATTCAAAAACATTATTTTCATAAAATTCAAGCAAGAAAAATATTCAATTCCACCTAAAAAACAACTATAGAAATGCCTCATTCGCAAGGTACCGAGTTCCAGATTCTGAAGCAGTTCAAGAACCCAAAAGGGAACCAAAGAAATAACACGAGCACACATGTAAAAGTCAGAATATTTGGCAGATGAGAATAGGAGGGCAATATTAAAAGCAAGAAGAATTATAAAACATAACAAATATTAAAAGCAATTTGAAGACTCTGTTTTAGCAGTTATAGCTTCAAAAAGGATCAAGAAGGGCAGAACGAGAAATCCATTAGCCAGACAGTAAAAGCACAAACCGATCACCTTAAAGGTACTTTGCCATTCTCAAATGTAAACTCATTAATCATACAGCCAACTAAGTTTGCAAGAGCACACGTGCTGGAACCACTCATGTTCATTTTGAGATTAGAATCTGATGCATAGCTGCAGGCCAGAGCTGCCACTCGGATAACGTAATATGAAAGTGAAGCACAAAGATTACCTGTATCAACATCATTAAGGTGATTCAGAAAAATCGAGAACTAGAATTGCTACAACACATGCGTATGGGCTTCTTCGGAATATTTACATTGCTTTCAATACTTGGTTATCAATTTTGAATGCCTCAAATGCCAATTAACCAAGCATGAAAACTGTACTGCAATTTTGACAATAGTATTGCCATAAAAAACTATGGAACGCTACTGAATGAGTTAAACATATTCACTCCCTGACAAACGGGGGTTGATGGGTGCGGTCCCACGGACGAAGCGCACCAAATCAGGAAAGCCCAAATGAAGCCCAAGTGAGGTTCCATCCCAAAACCAATTGGTGGAAGGAGGAGTAGCTCATTAGGCTTATAAAGTGGGTCTATTTTCTATATATAGACGATGTGGGACAACTCAGAAGTGTATATTCTAACACTCCCTCACAAGTCTTAAAAATGGCAATACTTTTCTCCCATATGCATTGTCAAAACCAGTTCAACTAAATATCAATCTTGCGAAGACTGTAACATGAATAAAATGGAAGTAAATGAATGCCTAAGAAAAAAATATGACCTTTATGCCCGTTCAATTTCCGCAAAATATCGCTACACCATTCCATAACATCGACACAGTCCCTTTTCGAAACTAATCCTCCTACTCTCAGAACCTGCTCTTCTTTGACTTTCAGCACCTTACACTCAATTGAAGAACGCAAAACAGCAATAATTGTTCTCAATGTAAATTCGATTCCAGAGTCGTAGACCTACAACAAACAAATCGCAACAGTATGAAGGGAATTAACGAAATGCACAATAAAGAGTTCAGCTTGCAGAAAGCAGAGACCTGAGGAGCAGTAAAACCCATGAGTGAGAGGGCGGTGTCCAGAACGCGAACTCTAGGAGCCTCACTCAGGTTGAGTGTACGGTTGAGATTAGCAACAGACAGGTCTACTTCATTGTCGGCGGTTGGATGTCTGGCTTGGAGATTGGACGCGAACGTTGCGAAGAGAGAGGTAAGCTCTGGAATTCTCGACATTGGGGGAGAGAGAGATAGTTCCCGCCAATAGGTGTTACTTCTCTTGTTAGGGCGATTGGATCATCCGGATGCATATTTCAGTTTTCTTTCTTTTCTTTTTATTTTTCTTACGCTGTGTTTGGTTCCGAGGGGAGGGGGTTGAAAATAGTTTTACCTTGTTTGGAGAATTTTGTAGAAAGAGAGTGAAGGAAAAATAGTAAATCTTATTTGGTTAGAAAAATTGAGGGTAAAGAAAATATTGTAAAATTAACAGTTATACCCTTAATGATGTAATAAACAAAAAATTAAAATAATTCACATAAGAAGGACAAAAAAATAATTTTAAGTTTAAAAATAATTCACTCAAATGAAAATGTGGTATGGTTAGTTGTTAATGGAATTTTAAGAATATTAAGATAATATTTAAAATAAAATAATTAAAATTGATTTGATGTAAAAGTATGAGATAAATTATTGAAAACGATGAGTAGTTAAAATTATGTGAGTGGATGAATAGTGAATTAAATTTGATGTGATGTGTAAGAATGATTGATTTGTATTATTTAATTATATGAATAATATTAAAGGTAGTGGAGTTGAGTTAAAGTTGAGTTAGATTTTGAGTATGAAATAAATGTGAGTAAATTAACTTGTAAACAATCGGAATCATAATCCTCCCAGTTGGGAGCGTCTATCCCGTATGGGAATGCTTATTCTCCATTATTGGAGTTTGGTAATTTTGGTGTGTTGTTTAGTTTCGTGTTAGCGTAGTTTCTAGATGATCTTCGTATTTGTCCTCCCTTTAGATTCGGCTCTTTAGTTGTCTCACGCTCAGCTGTTGGGCTTGTTCCTAGTTGTACATTTGTATGTTTTCTACAAAAGTTCTATCTTTTTGAAAAAAAAAAAAAAAAAAAGGAATCCATATTCTATATATCTATATCACTACTATTATATATAAAGGAGTTAGAGGCTCTTATGAGGCGACTTGGGTTGAGTTCGGTGAAGACGCTTGCTGATGATGAATCTAATTGAGAATAAAAAATAAGAATCCTACACGCAACATAACAAACAATCAGATCAAATCTTACGGTTTTGATGTGCTGGAGACTTGGATCTAGGTTGAACCAGCTGAGAAAGACCTTCGATCGTCCCTGAGCTACTGATGACCTACAAAACAAGTGTTGGGGTGACTCCCGACGCGAGCACTCTGATGCACAAATCAGTACGAGGGAATAAGATGATAAGGTGCTTTTTATGTAGAATGTATATATCATGTAGAGAGTTTACTGTTGTACCTCATCCGCTTTTATAGAGAAATACCTGCCTAGGATTAATAGCTCGGGCTGCCCGATTGACCACGGTCAGCGTGCTAGACTGCCCGAGATTAGTTTTAATTTTCTTAGTGTATTTCCTAATCTCATCCTTGTTATCATTAGATTCCTTCTCATCATTATTAGATTTCTTCTTGTCCTAAATACGCCCTCGTACTCAGGTCTTCTCTTAGTTTGTCTTGATCCTAATTCCTTAGGTCTTCTTACCTGAATGTTCACCTCTATGGCCCCAAATTATTTCAGTTCGTCCACTCTTGTTATTTCCCAGTGCATGAGCTATGATCCATCATTCTTCCCTTTGTAATCCCTTTTGCAATGAGGTTGTCTTTGGAGGCTAAATTGTTTGTATCCGTTGGTCGACCCACTCACACTTAGCATTAATCTGATTAGCCCAATTATGACTATATCATCTAATCCCCACGAACCTACTCTATGCGATCTCAAGCTATGGAGTAAGATCAACTGTCAAAAATGTGTTCTGACATGTCAGTTATCATAAATACAAAGTTGAATGGAGTTTTTTGTCACATAGTCTCGTGAACGATCTGGACCGCAGATTTGCTCGCGATCCAATGGTCCTAGTTTGTTCGGGCCGGGTATAAATATCATTATCGCTTTCGTAAAAAGACTTTTACCTCTTCTAAAATCCCAAGCTTAAAAATTCTGCTTGCAACTCAGACTATTCCATACTTGTGTTTCTAGTTTTCGATTTTCACCCTCGATTTCCAGCTACTCATACTCGTCATTCATCAATCACCATGAGTAAGTTTAATTTATTTCAATATTATGCTTGTTTAAATTTTTTAACTTCATTGTGTTTTTCGTTGTTCTTCAACTTTCTTTTTTCCTTTTGTTTTGGTCTAATTATCTGTTGTTTTGCAAGTATTTGTATGTTTTTCTCGGATCACATTTTAGTTGAAGGATCCCTTAAGCCGTTTTATGTGATTTACGACCTAGACCTAGGTCTATGTTTCCTTTTACTTCTATATGTTTTACCGAGTTGTCACTAACTGTGGCTTACGTTTGCTTCGAGCTGTATTTCAGATGTATCGAAATCAAACTCTAGCGACTCCATTAGTCGCATGATTGATGAGTATTTCGGGTTATCATCCGTAAGAATAATTAGCCATGAGCTGAATGTGGTCGATCAACCTTGCCCTTCTAGAAGGCTGGTCGATGAGTCTGATATTGAGTTAAGGTGGGACTGTGATGTAGGGAAGCGTATGAGTGGGAGTAGAAGAGTAAAAATTCAACAGATTTCTTATGATTTTATCAATAACCAATCGGCCCTATGACAAGAGGTCACAATATATACAGTCCATGTCTCCTAACTAACCTATCTTGCCCCACAAGAAAGACTAAATAAATTCTACTTATCAACTTAAATAAGACTAATTAAGGAAAATAATAATAAGAAAGGTAATAATAATAACAAAGAACATGGAAAATAAATAAATATTTAATATCTTCATTCATCATCATTCTCCCCCGATTGAGTAGGATTCCCTCTCGAATCTGACCCGACCTTGTTGGCGGCGTCATCTGTTGTCCCACACACAAACACTGATCCCAAATGGAATCGTCCTCCGCCTATCCATCAATAAAAAATGATAATTGCAGTAGCCCAAAAAAACACTGTGATTCATAAATATCAACCGCGACCCCTACATGTCTACGACGCGCGTCCGTCAGCCGCTAGTAGGAAGAGTTCCACTTCTTCTTTTTTCTTAACCTCCAAATCAAGTAAAACTATGGCACACACAACTTCACCAAGGTCTTTGTTGGGCAGACACAACACGCAACACTCGGAAACTATTGGATGCGCTAAAAGACTTCTTCGATTTCTGTGGCAGATAATTTATATCCCCCAACCTTCATAATATCAACATCAGTACGACCCATATGACATAGTATCCATCTTATGCAATTATCTTGGACACCACACCAGGAATTGGCTTGCCAACTGTAGCACATTCATGCCATGACAAACTCAGTTAAGTTGTCCTACGGTTCGAACTCTCCTCATTGAAAACTGACGGTCCGTTGTAAAATCCATTCGCGTCGACGTCGTCTGTCTCCTCGATGAACAATGCAAGAGTCCCCGCTAGCCTAGGGCAAGCGACCTACTGATGGCCGACCTGCCTGCAACCGAAGCAACGCAGCCCGTCGACTTCCCGCGGGACACCTGCTGCCGCTGCCTGACCACCATACTCGGCCCCTACCGCGCATTAAACACCACCGCTGGGCGCGGGCGTGCGCCCAGCCCCCGCGGCTAACCCCGCCGAGTCACCTGTGCCAGTCACAATGCGCCCGGACTGCAGGCCCGAGCCGTCAACCTTGCGATGTGGCCCACGAAAATGGGTCGTCACCCACACTCTCATCCTATCGGCAATTATCGCGCCACCTAAAGCTGTCGTCATATTGTTGCGCCTGTTGAAAGCCGAAGGGGTTGACCTCCAACAACCTCTATTCTTCGTCGTCCTTGTCGTGCATCGGTGGTGGAGTACGCTAACGGGCATCTCGCCAGGCCCTCTTCCGCCACGACCACCCCAGACAGCCAAGTCGCAGTTCGTTTTCTCGTCTCGAACCATGGTATGGAGAGTTAGACGTATGTCCCTGATCTCTGCGGACAAATCCACAATGAGATGACCCATCGTCTCGAGACGGTGGACAAACCCCTCAGCCTAGCAGCTCAGGTTGTAGATGGCAGCGTCACGCCTGTCGTCTGCAGTATCTTGTCTTCGCAGCAACATCGTAAATCATGCTGAGTCTTGATACAAATTGATGTAAGAAAGCATTCGAGTGAGAGTAGAAGAGTAAAAACTCAACAGATTTTTTATAATTTCATCAATAACCAATTGTACCTATGACAAGAGATCACAATATATAGAGTCCAAGTCTCCTAACCAACCTATCTTGCCTTACAAGAAAGACTAAATAAATATCTACTTACCAACTTAAATAATACTAACTAAGGGCATCTTTAACAATTAAACCTCATAAACCTCCTTTTTACACTTTCCAGCATGCCACATCATCAAAAACCTTATTCTTACTCCTACACCATAAACCTCCAATAACAATAAACCCCATAAACCTCATTTTTATGGGACCCACATGTTTCCTACTTTCTTTTAATTATTTTTACCCTTATATTTTTATTAATATTTTAAAACTATAACTCCATCTTTTTATTTTTTTATTCAATATAAATGTTTCATATATTTGTCATAAAAGATGTAAGAAATAATATAATTATATATAAATATATTTTATTATTTATAATTATAGAGTGTTAATTACATATGGATGTAAAATTTTACTTCAAAAATAATATTATTTCAAAGCACAAAATTAAAGCAAAGCAGGAAATGAAAAGTAATATCAATATTAATTAAAACAAAAGTCACTAACAAAAAATTTAAACAAAGAGGAGAACGTAAATTCATAAAGAAGAGAAAAAAAATAAAAAGCTACAAAAAGTCACGTAAATTCATAAAGAGAAAAATAAAAATAAAAAGTCACAAAAGGTCAAGGAAGGTGTCAGTGGTGGGCTAACTTTTGTGAGGTTTATGTGAGGTTTTGATTTGTAAACCGGTGGTAGAAATGTAAACCTTAAACCTCACACATTTAATAACAAAAGTTGGGGAGGGGGTTTGTAAACCTGGGAAAAACTTCCTCACTAAAGATGCTCTAAGGGAAATAAAAATAAGATAGGCAAATAATTATAAAGAACATAGAAAATAAATAAATATCTAAGATCTTCATTCTTCATCAGACTGTTAGTGTGCTTACTTAAAGCTTGGCTTTTTGCGTAGTAAATACTATCTTTGTTTAAAATGAGAATCATGTTTAATTAAAGAGTCTTATGTTCTGATGTTTTACAATTGGATATTGTGGTCCATCACAGATGAGACAGAAGATCATGTATCGGTTACTTGTAAAACATAAATAATTTAGTTCTCAACCTAGATGGAAATGAATAACCCATCGTAAACGGTTTTAGTGTAAACTGTGAAGGGGACCGGAAAAAAAATGCCGCATTTGTGCAAGTCACTAATTAAACAACAACAATAAACCTATGCACAGCGGAACTAAGATTTAGAATTGAATACTTACGTCTTAAAAATTCACAGGCTCTGAGATGTTGTAGATTTCCGTTGATGGAGATCATCTGATTTGCATTCGTGGAAAATCTAGCCTCGTCGAAAGTCTTGGATTCATCGGGAGATTGTGCGTCCGAGCTCAGTCTCAGTTTTCAGGCGTGCGGTGACAGCTGTGTGCGGGTTGCCTGCAGGTCTGCACGAGGAATTTGCAGGTCGTTGGTGGACGGGAGCGGGACTGGCAGTGTGCAAGCATGTGCAGTGGTTGTCGGGATTGTGTCTCGGTTGGTCGCGTGCGGTGGCTCGCCATGTGATGTGCGGACTGTCATCAAGGTCACGTCAACCTTAGAGTCTTCTGGCGTATTACCCGACACCTCTCTGATTATCTTCGTGGGCAACAATCTCGGAGATGAACTCGAGAGAACTAGGGCCAGTCGAACGTGTTTACGCATGTGGGTGTGTCCAATCCTAAGAGATACATGGTGTATTTATATGGCTACAATAGGGACCTAAGGAGGTGGTGATATGGGCTTCTTAAGTCTTGGGCCTAACTTTGGGCCAAACCCATTCCGCTCGACTAAAATAATGTTTCGATCCACTAACAAAATATTATTTCACTCCCTCATCATGCCCGAATTATATTCAAGACTCCAATAATAATTACCCGAATTACCTCTCCACGATTAAGATATGATGCCTGTCAATTAATTCGATTACTGACAATAAAGAATTAATTGACATCTTGAACAAAAGCTAGTACCACTCAAACCATTATTATTATGACATAACTTAAGCCACCTACAGGGTTTAGCATAATAATCCTTCATGAGCTCACTTCAGGGACATCATCAAACTAACACACATGGTGACCTTAAATATTCTAACAACACACCATACACACAATACTACTACCCAAAACATAAAGACAATTGACCCAGCAGAATGGATATCGTTTTTTGTGAATCAAAGTAGCATCCAGACACTGTGCGACTAACGCTATCGGGGTTGCGCTCGATCGCGGGGCTACTGTGGTGGTGCGCGACAAAGGTGCGACAATGCACGGATGAGCAACGGTCATCTCGGGTTTTCATCGAGTGACCTCGGGACTTCTGTCGTATGTCCTTTACACGATCTCCGAATGTCTTAGTAGGCAACGTAAACAGAGAGATCTTGATTGGGATTTCTAAGACTCCTATGCTTATTTTAGGCGTGGTGTCACAATATCCCACAAGAAGATGTATATTTATAGGATACAACAAGGTCCCTAAGGAGATATACTG
The DNA here is from genome assembly GCA_008636005.1 of Striga asiatica. Classification (NCBI taxonomy): domain Eukaryota; kingdom Viridiplantae; phylum Streptophyta; class Magnoliopsida; order Lamiales; family Orobanchaceae; genus Striga; species Striga asiatica. Next base: position 1,159,055 of record BKCP01000002.1, read on the forward strand.
GTTTCCCAAGTGTGGGCAAAACTGATGGACCTCGCCGACATTTGCGTTCATACTTGAATAACACTTCAGTCCACTAGAGAAGTATTATTGCACTCCCCATTTAGCTCTCAAGTTACATTTGAGACTTCGATAATAAATACTCGATTTACCTCCCCGTATTTAAGATATAGTGTATATCAATTAATTTAATTACTATTAATATAATTAATGAACTTCTTGTGCCGAGAATATTACCACTCAATATTACGTCAGAATTTAATCCACCTGCAGGGTTCAACATAATAATCCTTCTTGAGTTCATCTCATAGACATCATCAGACTAACGCACATAATGACTGTAAATATTCGAACAACACACCATACACACAACATCACTACCCAAAACACATCAGATAATTGACCCAGTTGAATGGATCTCACTTTTAAGTGAATCAATGTAGTAGCTAGTGTATGCGCGTGCCTATTTATATCTTACGGGTTAAGACCACACCACAATTAACCGAGGTCTATTTCGTTTAGTTGATTTGTATAAAACAAACTTTTCCTTTATGGGATTCGTTCAATACACATAGTGTACTAGTGCAATCATCAGCCAAGACAAACTATATAATTGATACTAAAATCATTCACCATGGATCGTTCATTTTCATTTCTATATCTATATATATATAATAAGAATTACCATTTACTAAAAATAGTAGCAAAAAAATAGATCAGAATTTATTACAGCCTATAAATAGTAAGTTTTATTATTTTTCTTATTTTTTTCTTTAAAAAACATACAACATTAAAAACTACCTTAAATTTCGGGCTTTAATTCATTTTATTATTTAAAAAATCCGGCTAAAATTTATTAAGTGTGTATGTTTTTATTTTTATTTTTTCTTAAAAACAACGAACAACATTAAAATATCGGTCTCTATATTTATAAAATCTCAATTCAAAATATAAAAAAAGTTTTAGAATCGTGGTCTTTATATTTTTGCCGTTAAAAGAAAATATTGAACGCTAAAAATATTCTTTAAATTGCATAATCAATCAATTAATCTTAATTTTTTAAAAATTACTATGTTTATTCTTTATAATATGCATAAAGTAAAAATAATTAATTCATCTTTAAATATATAATTTATAATCTTAATATACTATCATTTGGTGTAGACATTTATTATATGAATCATAAAATATTTTTATTTCATAAAATTAAATATATTTAAAGAAAATAAAAAAATTTCTTCGAATCAATCGGGTGATTGAATTAGGGTATTGCCCAGGTTGATTGATTTACTTTTAGGTGATAATTAAAATAGCAAAAAACTGGACACAACTTGATTGGTCCCAGCTGACTAAGTTATATATCAATCCGACCACACCAAATCGATTATTGAACCTAAATATAATTTTTATATTGAAAATATTTTATTACGTGAATGTGATGTAATTCAAACTTCAAATAATCGTATTAACAATACTTTTATGACAACATGTTTAATGATTATGAATATTTATCTATCATTTTATTAATATTTATGTGAATTAAATAATATTTATTATAATATTTATTAATGTACAGTAAATATAAGGTTTTCAGAACTGGATCGTCATCAACGTTTAAGCTAATTCATTTGTGGTTTATTCAAATTTTAATTTATAAACATTTTAATACATATATATATAGTACTTTTTGTAATAAGTTTAAATAAAATGTGTTAATTAGATATCTAAACAATTTATAAATTCAAATGTTTAAACTAATTGATAAATAATTTGTAAATCTCTATTTTATTAAATATGTAATTTTATTTAAAATAATTTTTAATATAACAAAATTTATTTAAAAAATCGTATCGATCCTACCAGTCCAACCGACTGGTGTTGATGGATTCAAGAGCAAATATTTTATTCAAGCGAAGTAGACTGGTTATAAACCGGTTCTCGGTCCATCCAGTCGGACTGTGTCAAACCGGGTCTAATTTAAAAAAATGGATAAATCATGATTAATGTTATTAATTTAATTTATAATACAATCGTAATATTATTATTCCGTGCATCGCACGGGCCACACACTAGTAGGTTGTAAACCTAATTATTTATTTTGTACAAGTAGCCAATATGTGATCTTCTGTCCATCTGTGATGAACCACAGTATCCAAATGTAAAACATCAGAATACATGACAATTTAATTAAATATTATTATCATTGAACAGAAAGGTAGTATTTATCACTCCAAAAGCCAAGCGTTAAGTATACACACTAACAGTACTCCAACAACGATTACTTGTCGGTAGCGGTTAGGCTTTTAAATATGGGGGTGAAGCTCTTCATAGCCTGATTTTCTGCGCGGAATATCGGGAGCCCGCTCTAGATGTTTCTCATATGTTCGCTCTTGATAGCCTCGTCTCCTGCGTAGAATATCGGGAGGCTGCTCTCGACGGTGTTCTCGAACATCTGCTCGGCGTCCGAATTGGCCGTAGCGACTCGACGAGGACCTTGCAGCCGTGCGCCGACATGATGGTAGTGATGTTCGCCTGGCTCGGTGCCGATGCCTTTGCCTCCGAACTAAGCCCTATTTTCACATCATCAAAACTGATTTGTTTTGTTTAAAAAAAAATTAGATAAGCATTGAAGATATATACAATTTTTGAATTTTTAATATATTGCACTTTATTACACAATAATAATAATAAAATGCACAATATTGCGTGAAGACATACATATTAAAAAAACTCGTTACATTATTACGAAATTTCATAATTGTACACATTTAAAAGTTCACAAATTTACAAAATATGTCACTGTGCTTAAGGCTATTCATTGGTTAGTTCGGTCGAATCGACCGACCGAAATGTCAAAATCGAAATAACCTAGTCAAACATTTGAAAAAAAATAAACTGACCGTTCTTTGGCCCAAACCAAAGCGATATAATCAGTTTATTAGGTCGCTAATAATTTGAATTAACCAAAATAAATGAAATGTATTAATATTTATACTATAGAAATATATTTAATATTTAAATATTCTTATTTAATATTTTATAATATTGTGGGATAAAAAGACACACACACACACATACACACACGCACATATATGTGTATATATAGATACAAATAATATTGTTTATATAGTTTGGTTGGTTCAATTGTTATTTTAAAAATAAAGCCGAAATAGAACCGAAATAACCAAAATTTAAAAGTAAAAATCAATAACTGATCCGACATATAAAACATCGAACCGAAAAAATTATTTCTATCGGTTTCGGTTGGTTTTTTCAGTTTTGGTCGAACCTTGCACACCCCTAACCGCGATACAGAATACACAATAGACACAATTGAAATGCACATTAATGCATGTGAAGATGCACAATAGTATAACAATATACTTATGATTATTTCATGTGGGTCATTCAACAGAGTACAATGTTACGGTAATTTTCATTCTCGAGGTAATTAATGAGCATTTAGTCTAATACTATTGTGCATTCTGCAGCACATGTATCTTCAATATGCATATTCGTACACATATTGTGCATTTTAAGTATTATTAATATGCATTCATTAAATTTATTTTTATAAATTTATATATTTGCTCCATGAACTAAATTACATTATAATCAAACATTCTTAAATCCCAAATAAGTCCCTATGACTTATCTAATTTTCAAAAAAAATAACTATAATCCCATTTTAGGCTTTCCTCTACCACCACCACAACATGTGCCGCAACTAATCCCGTTCAAGCTGCAGGGTAGACGACGGACCATCCAGCAGAGCGTTGTTTGGGTCGGAGGAGATATGGCATCGTGGAGGGTGGGGATTGTATGGCGTTGTTCGGATCTGAATTTTGTGGAAGTTGCTTATGCTTGCAACTCCTCTGCTTCTCACCTCTCTGATGGCGCCATGAGCTTCTTTTTGGAGCTCCGATTTTTAGGACGACGACCATCGTCTTCTGGCAGCATGACGTCAAGTTGCGTGCATATTTTTTCTTCTAGCGAACAACTTGAATCGTGGTAGACGGACGACAGAAGGCATAGGTCCTACACGAATCGTGGTGAGTGTACAGTGGTTGAGTGGCGGCAACAAGCAGTAGAGATGTGGCGACAGTGCTTTTCCAATGGTTTTCAACAACGTGTGACTTGAATGTCAATGTCGGGGCCATGGCCTGGCACGGGGAGGGTGGAGATGGCGGCGGAGAGGGCGGATATCGTGGTAAGATGGCAACTAAACGGTGGAGCTGGCCGGTCGAGATATGCTGAAAATTTTAGTGTATGTATGTGTGTGAGAGAGAATATAGTGAAGAAGTGGGTTTGAGTTGGTGGTTGGTCGGTCTAGTGGGGTCCACTGGTAGGTATGAGAAAATGTCTAAATATCCTTAATATGGTATAATTTTGTTTTTTTTTTTGCTTTTGAATTGTCCGATTTAATGACGGTGTCAGTGTTTTCAATACCGTACCGGCCAGTAATTCCGGTAATACCGGATACCGGCCATTGGTACGGTATAATTGCATATAGAATACCGGATTTACGGTTATACCGATTTGTACCGGGGTCATACCGTAAATACCGGAAAAAACCGGTCCAAAACACCGGTTATAAAAAAAAATTATTAATTTAACAACATAAAATTTAAATTGGTAGTTAGAATGTGTTATTTTTATCTCATTGGTAAGTTAAAAATTAATGATTAGTCATTTATTTATTTACTTTTTTGCATTTGGTATTATCTCCTCTATATATAATTTCATAATGCGCTGAGCCTACGTGGCAAACTCCCATGCTTCAGAATCTTATTTGGCAAAAAATCATGCTTTGGTGTTAGGCTCGAATATAAATTAATATTTGTATTGATTGTATTCTAGTATCATTTCCTATTATAACCATTGAATTGCAAATATATTTTAAAACTTGATAACTTTTTTATTTCTTATCGGTTTTACATATATAATATATCAAATTAATCATCTTTTGATGAGCTTCGATTTGACATCCATATTGTATATATAAAATAAATAAATTATATTTATCTTTATAATAATAATAAAATTATTTATTAAAATTAATTACAAAATAAAATTATTTATCGATTAATATATTTATGTTTAATGTAGTTATATGTTATACGGTAGAAATTTATTATAATATAACACATATAAGTCGCACAATTAGCATGTGTCATACTAAAATATTTAATAATATATATTCCCTCCTATTTTTATTATTTGTCACTTTGGCTTAATTGATCATTGACAAAATAAAAGTCGTTTTAGATATTTTGTTCAAATTTTTCCATTTTTAACCATTCATCTAATACACAATGTCTCTTCATATCTCATCTCCATTGTTTCCCATAACATCCATTAAATAGGGTTAATACTGTCAAGAAAAACAATCTTAATTAGTGTGTTGCATTTGAATTGATATTATGATGTTCGTTTGTATTTTACTATTTATATATATATATATATATATATATATATATAATACAAAACAGTAATACATATCCTTATAAATGAAATTTAAATTTATTTATCAAACTAAATTAAATTATATCAAATAAAACTATAAACTATACTATAAAGTAATAGAAACTGGTATGTATTCTTTGAAAAATAATATACGACTGATACGACACTTGATGTATTGGACATCGAAATAAGTAAAAAAATTAATCTATTTTGCTTAATATTAAATAAACATATTCTACACTTATGCATATACATATCACCATATTACTTCTACTTATTTAAAAAATATATATTTTTGTACTTATATAAGTAAATAATATAGATATTTTTATATGATATAAGTTCAACACGAGTTGACATTTTCATTTAATGTACGGGTGTTTAATTATTATGATTAAAAAAAATATAATTTGATAATTTAATTAAAACTCAAAGTAATGTTTTATATAAAATTAAATTATTTTAGTTTTAAAAAAAATAAAAAATTAATATTTTTTACAAAAACTTTCTAATTCAACACTCGTGTAATACACGGGTATTGTACTAGTACATTTTTATATATAAATATATATATCATTACATTTGCTATTCCGGTGGTCCGACCGGTAATACCCCGTACCGGTGGCTGGACCAATATGGCCACCGATACGGTATGTAAAACACTAGACGGTGTATTTTTTCACTAAGAATCATTTTCACAGTAACTTATCTATATATATATAAATATATATATAGAAGTGCGCTCAAATAAGAATGAAACACAATGAAATAAATAAGAATGATTCTAGACCACAAGATCAATCCCACCAATGGTGATGATCAAGTCAAATTTTAATAAATAATGGTCAATCATTAATGGCAATATAGTAAATAAATAGTAATCATCTCATCAGGTGGGACCCACACCCACCATCTCCCATCTCACCATCGTCATCTACACCATCCTCCTCATCTTAATTTTCAGAATTAACAGACACACACACACACACACTCACCGCCGCCACCATACGATCTCTCTCCGCCGACCACCCAGCACCGATCGCCTCCACATNAAGATTCATTTTCACACAAAAAAAAAACACACTAACTCGCGCCACACGCACACACACACGCTACATCAACGGTCAACGCCGGTCAGATCCACCGGTCCAGTCGCCGGCAACCGAAAGAATCGCCGCTGCAACAGTTACCCGTCACCATCCACGACCGACTCTCGGACTTCCGGCGAAGAAGGCTTCTAGCACGGCAGAGTAGATATATTCATCTCGGTGCTGATTGTGGGTCGCCGGGGGAATATTTTCTGGCGGCATAGGCAGAGGAAGACGAATGGCGGAGATCTGTGGTCGATGGATAGTTACAGCGGCCGTCGTCAATATAGCATCGAGAGGCTTAAATCGTCCCGTCTCAGACACCAAACGTCGGCGACCTGGTGGGAGAAGATGCCACAGACAGAGGGCGGATGGCGGCGGGCGTCGGGCGGCGGGCGGATGGCGGCAGGCGAAGGGGGCAGGCATAGGGCGTTGGTCAGGGCTGAGTGACGGGAATTTTGGTGTTTTTTGTGTCTACGACTTGTTATTGAGAATTGAATAAGTTATAGGAACTATGATGCAATTTTCAATTTCTTTTTTTAATTTTTCATATTTTAATATGTGTGGCATTCTTGTAATTTATTAAAAGTTTAACAAATCCACATTAATGATATAATTAATGCACAATATTGTAGGTTAAAATGCACATTCTAATTCACATTGTAATTTTATTTTACTATAGACTTTGCACCGCTTACCGTTTTGGGTGTTTCTTTGTTTTAAATAATAATGTCGACATAGAATCCAAATATTCAAACTTTTAAAAGTAAAAAATAGATAATTAAATCGAAATATAAAAAATTCGAACCAAAAAATCTTAGTTCGGTCGTTTGTGCAGTCTGATAGGTATTAATGTGCTACTTGTCCAATATGAGTGCATAGTCTCGGTCGCTTTTGTGCATTCTAATATAACCAAACTTTTTATCTCAATGTAAACTAAAATTAATATGATTTATTTAGTGTATTATACCGGTTAACCGTATAACCCTAAATAAACAAACAAATTATTACTTATATTAATATTATATTTAATATTTTATTAATTTAACTTAATAATTTTATATTTTCCTTTGGTTGACAAAATATAATATATAAAATTATAAGTTTGATGTTGTGCATTCTCACATGCAATAATGTGCATTTAGTCTAGCATTATTGTGTAGTATATTGTTTGTGTATTTTTTTAATACGTTACAATGTTAGAAAAAATTAATAACGTGTATTTCAATTAATATGACTGTGCACTTATCAAATTATTTATATAAGAAAATATATTTAGTATTTATAACTTTTATTCTAATATTCTATATTATTTTTTACTAGAAATAATTAATATATAGATAAGTTGGTCGGTTATGTTTTTTTTCTTTTTTTTTTTGTAATATTCAATTCTAATGTGCATTTGATCTGACAATACTGTGCAATATGACGTTCACTATTGTGCATATTGTTTGGTAATAGTGTGAATTATGCAGTGCAATATTTTTTTTTATTTGTTGATTAATTGAATTATATTAAATAATAGAAATAGATTAATATTAATTTAAAAAAAATGAATATTTTAATATTTTTATATTTAATTTTTATATTTTTGATTTTGGGTTTATCATAATAATATATATATGCATCAAAAAAATACATATAATATAATGTGTTATTGTATATTTTCTGTAAATTATAGATTTGGCCCATGGACTAAATTTAAATATATTTAAACTTTTTTGAATTTACAGATTGACCCCAAGGGTTCAATTGAAATTAACAAAAGTTATTAAATTTGCAAATTAGTCTTTGAATTTATTAAATTTTCAAACATAAGTCCCTCAACCAAAATATGTATCTCAGCCATTCCACCGGCGACCGACCTCCGTCAGCTTCTCCGACCGACAACTGCCGGCGTCGCCGTCTTCAGCGGCCGCTGTCCGGCGACGTCTGACGATGCGCCATTGAAGCTCGACGTTGAGCTTGAAGGTCCATTTTTTTTTGTTTGTGTCGCTGCATCTGAACGAAGGATGTTTATGTCGAGCTTGACGATCGAGGATGATGCCGGAGATGACGACTTTAACGGCTGCGACGGAATCTGACCATGATGGCGCTCTGACGGTGGCGGTTGCTCGGCGTTGTCAGTAATGGGGACGGCGAGGATGGAGGCGGAGATGACGTGTCCCTGGAAGCTTTTCTGGTTTGTGTCGCCGGAGAAGACGACCTCTCGTCGTTGGATTTTGAGATGCCGGAGAAGACGACCTCTCGTCGTCGGATTTCTGGTGGACGGACGGCGTTCTCGGGAACGACGCCGGACTGCGGCGTTCCTCTGTGAAGTGGCCGGTGGCCGTTGGGCCTTGACAGATTCAAGTGTGTATATGTGTGCTTGTTTGTGTGTGACCGTTGGTGTGTGTGTGTGTCGGCGTGAGAGAGAGAGAAAGAGTTGACCTGGGTAATGGCGTGATTTTAATTGGGAAGTGGGGCCATTAATGTAGTGGATAGTTGGTGGTGTGTGAGTAAATATCTATAATACTATTAATGAATGTAGAAATACTGATTTTTTTTACTGTTGGATCATCCGATCCGATAATTATGATTTATTTTTATTTCTTTAATTGAATATTATTCTCACCGGAACGCATCCTTTTATATATATATATATATATATATATATGCACACAATTCCCTATTAATGTTTTCGTCAGAGATTATCTCTCCTCACGATAACCCTAGAATTATTCAAAATCAAATCCATCATGCTTATTTAGTTGGTTTTTTTTATGGCATGAATCACGAAAGTTGAATTTTGGTGATCATGAGTTAAATAAGCTATTAAGAAGCTGCGCGCAGATCACGTGAAACTCCGTGTAAGCTTCCAAAATCATTAAACTAACTTGACACCGTGGACAACTTGTGAGATTCAATATTTGCATTGTGACTAAATCAATATTAATCTACTCAGGCTAGAATTATTTAGATTAAAAAACATTATTTTGAATTATTTTGTATTGTTGAAATTTTCATAATCGCCAACAAAAATTCCAAAGAAAAACTTAATCCAACGAATTAGTTTTGTTGAAATTTTCATTTGAATCTATTGAAAATTTTCAACGAAAATAATAGCAATAAAATGTCTATTGCAATTGTCGTTTAAATTCCATTGAAATATATTTTCGTTGGAATTGTGTGTTGCAATTTCATAATTTTCTTATAGTGCGTCTTTGGTAATGATAGGTAATAAACAGCATTAAGAAAATATTTTTTTACATTCAATATGAATGTCTATTTGTAGATTATCAAAAAAAATTGATTTTAACTCATAAGATATGTATAAAATGTGGAAAAAAGAAATAGATTTCTCACCAAGATTTCCCAAAAGACAAAAAAAANAAAAGTGGGCTACTAATATAAATTGACTTCATTTTTACCTACAATGTTCAAAAAATTTTCAAACTTTACTCGGGCTGCAGTCCAGGTGTCTTTTAATGTACCTCCACCCTGATCACAAGATCACACTCTCTCAACCTTAAAACAAAATTAAAAAAAAAATAAAAAAAAATTACACCATATACTAATATATATATATATATATATATAATAAATGAAAAAATATCCTGACATTCGCCGAAAATATGATGATGATATATACTTGCAATCTCGGCATTCTATTTAGTATTAACCACATCCATTAACAATGTACACTTAATTACATCACATAATATATATCCCACGAGCCAGATCCAGATCCTGACTAAGACAATTAAGGAGCAATACCGACCAAATCAAAAATAAATAATCTCATTCTCAATTCAACAAGCAATCTAGTATAAATAATCCATCTCATAACACCAAATTAATCAAATTTCTCATTGATTGAACTTCACCTCCCAATGACTATTATTCCCCTCTCTAACCCTCCACACATCAATGTGCTCATCTTTCCCATAATTATAATTTTAATTATTTATCAAAATTCATGGCCACAAACGACCGCTTACCAGCTCCTCAACGACAACGTGTCCATCACGTTAGCCTCAACCGACTACGGACACATAGTCCGAGAAATTCCTTCCTCTGTCTTGTACCCTTCGTCAGCCAGTGACATCATCAGTCTCGTGAGGTCATCTAATGTGACGAGCATTGCTGCCAGAGGACACGGGCACTCGGTCAGGGGACAGGCTATGTCTTCTGGTGGCGTGGTGGTCAATATGAGGGGTCTTGGGGAAAAGAGCAGTAGGATACGAATCCGGAGGAATTCGTTAGGGTTTTATTATGCAGATATTGGGGCTGAGCAATTGTGGGTTGACGTGTTGCGAGCTGCACTCAGGAAGGGGCTGGCGCCTGTCTCGTGGACGGACTATTTGTACCTGACAGTGGGTGGAACCCTCTCGAATGCTGGGATTAGCGGGCAGGCGTTCTTGCATGGACCGCAGATTGCAAATGTTCTTCAGCTTGAGGTCATTACAGGTGAGTCAACTGCTGCTTAATTTAGGCCTGTAAAAACAAGGAATCACTGTAATCCTGTCACGGAATGATTCCGTAGTTATTATTAGTCTTGGAATACGCATGTAGATTAGTGTAGGATAGTTAATCCGATCCACGAAAATTCTATGGAGCCATCAGATGGTTTCCTTATGGAGTCATTCATCACTTAATGTATTGACACCTATCCAAAGTGTATCTATTGTAGGACACGTGTCAATACACTATTTGTGAATAAATGTGGTTGACTCCATAAATCGTGTTATCTGATGGCTCTATAGTAAAATTGAGATAATCCATGGTTATTCTTTGACGGGACTGTGTAGTCATTTCCTTCAGAAAATGGCATAACAATTGGTTTGACTAAAATTATACTTTGACTAATAGAAGGTTCGAATGAAATATGTGAGGTATTGCAAAACTACCAAGTACCACATATTCCAAATTCCAAAATAATTATAAAGAATAAATAAGTCCTTTGACTTTGTTTGTGAAAACTAATTAATTACTTTGTGCGTCTTATTACTTTTCAAGTGCTTCTTCTTCTTGTCTTGGAAATAATGTTTTGTTTGCCAATATATGATAATTAATTTATAGTTGCAGCATGTAAATTATGATATTTTCTCTTTCTTATTTATTTTTATTTGTATTGCTCAAACTTGCTGAAACCACTAGACAAGACATCTTGAATTAATCGTGATTCTTCTGCGTATTTAACAATGGTAAGGTATTGGATCCGTTGTTGCTCAACCGACATAATCAAGAATGTCGCAAAACTAAAACTCAAACAAAAAGTGGGGACATTTAACTCAATTTATACCTTCATAAGCCAAATAGAATGTTCCAAAGAATCCAAAATATCCAATTAGTTATCTAGCAATTCCTCTTAAATATTTTTTTTTTATTTTTTATTTTTATTAATTTTGAGTATTTAATGAAATAAAGTTAAATAAAAAACTTTAAAATAATATCATACAAAATATTAGAAAGTAAAAGATACCCATTTTTTGTTTGAACGTCTGTAGCATCAGAAATTGAGATATTATTCTAATTTAAATATCTGAGTGTTTAATGGCAGAGCAGAGAAACAGGAAGTACAGCAGAGAAGAAATTTAGGGAAATCGCCATATTCATCGATTAGGAAAAGGGTACAATATCAGTATTATATTCTACTGTTACAAGGGGAACAAAAGATATTTTATACTAAAACAGAACAAATAAAAGGTCTAATATACCCCTGAGTGAACTAATATGAACTATAACATCCCCCCCTCAAGCTGGTACTTGATGAACATCAGCAAGACCAAGCTTGAACCTTAAAGAAAAGAAAACAGAAGGCCCTAAAGGCTTAGTAAAAATATCGGCTAACTGCAAAGTAGAAGACACCTTCAGGGGCTGCACAAAGCCAGCTTTAAACTCATTTCGAACCAAATGGCAGTCAATTTCGAGATGTTTTGTCCTCTAGTGAAAAACCGGATTGGCAACAATATAAAGAGCTGCCTGATTGTCACACCAAAGTGGCACAGGAGTGGGGAAAGTAATACTCAAGTCATGAAGAAGGTAAGACAGCCATTTGAGCTCACAAACTGTACTGCTAAGAGCTCTATACTCGGCCTCAGCCGAGGACCGAGAAACCGTGACCTGCTTCTTTGTTTTCCAAGCAACGAGCGATTTTCCAAAGAAAACACAATAACCAGTCAAAGACCTTCTACTATCTGGGCAAGACCCCCAATCAGCATCACTATAAGCACTGAGAGTAGAAGTAGCACAAGAAGGATAAAAAAGGCCAAGAGAAGGCTGGCCCTTGAGATACCGAACGACATGAAGAGCTGCATCCCAATGACTAGAGCAAGGAGAACTCACAAATTGACTTAGCTGTTGAACGGCATAAGTAATATCAGCCCGTGTCATATTAAGATATAGTAATCGGCCTACCAATCTTCTATATTGATCTGGATTTTGCAACGTATCACCATGACCAGAAAATAACTTCAGGCCATTAGGAAAAGGTGTGGAGACAGCTCTGCAATCAACCATCCCCGTATCTGTGAGAATGTCCATCACATACTTCCTTTGATTCAAATATATCCCTTCATGTCCTCTGACCAACTCAACCCCCAGAAAATATTTGGCCTCACCTAAGTCTTTAATTGTAAACAAGCCATCCAAATATACTTTGACGTGCTGCAAGGCTTCAACATGTGAGCCGGTTAAAAGTATATCATCAACATATATGATTAAAGCCATAAAACCATGTGCGTCATTTTTCACAAATAGGCAGTGATCATGTGCTGATTGTACGAAGCCAAAAACTAACAATTTTGCACAGAATTCAGCATTCCATTCCCGTGATGCTTGTTTCAACCCATAGAGGCTCTTCTTTAAGTGACACACCTGTCCGGCTTTTCCTTTACAGTATCCATCAGGCAAAGACATATATATATCTTCACTAAGATAACCATGTAGAAAAGCATTATTAATGTCCAAGTGAATGAGAGACCATGCTTTCATACTGCTAACAGCCACAAGTAACCTAATTGTGTCCATTTTCGCCACAGGTGAAAAACTATCCAAATAGTCTATACCATAAACTTGGTGAAAACCTTTGGCAACTAGTCTTGCCTTAAATCTATCAACAGTCCCATCAGGGTGTAGTTTGACTTTATAGACCCATTTACTCCCAATTGGTTTCTTACCAGGTGGTAAATCAACCAAACACCAAGTGTCATTCTTTTCTAATGCTGCTATTTCCTGTTGCATAGCAACAACCCACTCTTGTACGTTACTAGCTTCAGCAAATGATTTAGGTTCTTGGATAGTAGACAAATTAGCTAAAAAAGACATATAGCAAGGCTGTAATGAAGGTGATATATGATGTGACAGAGGGAAAAAAGGGATATTACCTGAGTCAATGTCTGCTGCTTCCAGTGAAGACAGTGGTCTTGTAGTAGAGGTAAGAATATAATCAGAATGCCACTGCGGTGGATTTTTTTTTCTAGTACTATTTCTGGTAGGACAAGGTGGAGTGTGTATCTCTGAGGATCCCGGGTCAGAAGGTGAGGGTCCAGGTACAGAAGGTATGGTATCAAAAATTGTTTCATCAGGTTGGTGAGTTGATATTATGGGCAGTGGAGTCTCAACAGTTTCAGCCACAGTGTCAAGGAAAGGGAAGTTATTTTCTAAGAATTGTACATCCCTGGAAATCAAAATTTTATGGTTATCTAAATCATACAGTCGACAACCCTTCTTTCCTGCAATATACCCCAAGAAGATACAATGACTGGATCTTGGTGAAAATTTATTTTTATGCGGTTCTGAATTTGAAGCAAACACTGAGCACCCAAAGGATTTTAAGGTAGAATAGTCTGCTGAATGACCAAACAAAAGTTCATAGGGGGTTTTCCATTGAATTGATGAAGAAGGCAGTCTGTTTATGATATAGGCTGAGTGAAGGATTGAATATGGCCAAAATTTCAATGGTAGGTTAGATTGGAACATGCAAGATCTGGCTATGTTTAGTAATTGTCTGTGTTTTCTTTCTACTACCCCATTTTGTTGAGGAGTATATGGACATGAAGTTTGGTGCAAAATTCCATTTGAAGCAAACAATTTTTGACAAGATTGGCTAAGAAATTCAGTGCCATTGTCACTTCTGAATTGTTTAATAGTGACATTAAATTGGGTTTTAACCATTTGTATGAAGTCATGTAAGATATCAGTCACTGAGTACTTATGTTTGAGAAGGAAGACCCAAGTTCCCCTACTATAGTCATCAACTAAAGTGAGGAAATAAGGAGTATTTGTAAGATTGGGTACATTATACGGTCCCCACAAATCTACATGCACCAAATCAAATAGAGAGACTGAAAAAGAAACACTAGTGGGAAAACTGTTTCTTGGCTGCTTGGATTTATAGCAAATATCACAATGTGAGGTAACAAATTTGCCTTCACTATTACAAACAGATTTAAGGAAATCAAGGTGTTGAAGGATAGAGACTGAAGAGTGGCCTAACCTTTGGTGCCATACATCAAAAGTATCTTTACTAGGCACTAAAACAGAAGAACAAAAACTTTGGCTAAAATGAGATCCTTCAAGGGTATAGAGTCTTCCCACTGCCTTCCCTGTTGCAACAGTATCCTTAGTCCTCAGGTCCTGTAAGGTAAAATGGGTAGGATAAAAAGTGCAAACAATGTTAGATTGTTGAGATAATTGAGCAACTGAGATAAGGTTGTATTTGAAAGTAGGTATATAGAGAACATTTTGCAAACAAAGCTTGTCATTGAATTTAACAGTTCCTGTTTGGTTAACACTAAGCTTTGTTCCATCTGGTAGAACAATGTTCAAGGGTTTTATATGTTGTAGAGTGGCAAAACAGGTAGGATTATTGCTCATATGTCTACTAGCACCTGTGTCCAATATCCAAGATCCTTCATCAACATGCTCTACACTAGTTAAGGCTAAGTGAGGGTTACCTTGAAGTGGAGTACCTGCAAATTCCACAAAGTGTGCATGATTGTCTCCTCCATTCATATTATGTCCACTTCCTGATCCCATATACTTAGCAATTTCCTCTTTTATCAAATTTGATATGTCCTGGAGTGGTAGGGCATTCCTTTCTTCAGTTGCAGCTGTTCCTTTGCCTACTCCTTCAGTCTTAACTGAGTTTGCCACTGATCTTCCACCTAGCTTTGCCCTTTCTTCCTTCAACAACTTAAACCACTCTGGGTAACCATGAAGTTTGAAGCATGTCTGAGCCAAATGTCCAGATCCTTGACAGTAATCACACTTCCATTTAGCCTTCTCCTCTTTAGTCACTCTGCCACCAACAGCTCCTTTCTGTGAGTTCATCTGCCAACTATTTCCCATACTGTTTCCTTTGTTCACAAATCTAGTGGTAGCATTGGCTTTGGTAAACATTGCATTATGCTCTCTATTATCAGGAAACATCTGTTGTACTTGTCTCTGCTTCTCTACTCTTTGGATCATGGAGTACGCTTTGTTTACACTTGGCAAGGGATCAAGCAACAATATCTGGCTCATAACACTCTCATAATTTTCATTTAATCCCATAAGGAATTGCATCAGTTTCCTATCTTCCTCCATTTTAACCAACTGCTGTGAACCACCACAATTACAGGTAGGGAAAGGCACCAAGCTAGAATACTCATCCCAAAGTCTTTTGAGTTTAGTGAAGTAACCTGCAATTGAGTCTCCTTCCTGTTTGATGTTGGAGATCTCCTTTTGCAGCTGATATAGCATCGGTCCATTGCTTTCTCCAAACCGCTGCTCAATTTCTTCCCACAGTGCCTGAGCCGATTCTGCATATAAGAACGCATCTACGAGATCCTTGCCAAGTGAATTTAATATCCAGCTGTATACTGTGTAATCGATTTTCCTCCACTGTTCGAACTCCGCCGCATCTGGATCTGGTCTTTTTACTCGACCATCAACAAAGCCTAGCTTTGTTTTTGCACCAAGTGCAATTGTCATAGCTCTCCGCCACGATTGATAGTTGGAGCCGGTTAACAGAGTCGAAACCAAAGCCATACCTGGATGATCGGAATTATGAAGCAGATACGGATCCTCCGTCCTCATCGCCGACGATTGATTTCCTTCGCTAGTGTTGCCGGAGTTTCGCCCACCGGCCACTACTACATTCCATGCCGTGGTTTGCACCATCTTCGATTGTTATTACTCCCGCTCTGATACCATGTTTAATGGCAGAGCAGAGAAACAGGAAGTACAGCAGAGAAGAAATTTAGGGAAATCGCCATATTCATCGATTAGGAAAAGGGTACAATATCAGTATTATATTCTACTGTTACAAGGGGAACAAAAGATATTTTATACTAAAACAGAACAAATAAAAGGTCTAATATACCCCTGAGTGAACTAATATGAACTATAACACTGAGAACTAATAAAAAAAAAAAAAAGCATTACAATTTTACACACAAGAATCTAATATTAATTATTTGATTGACTTACAATAACACAATTTAACTGAATGTATTAATGCCGCATGTGATTATTCAGTAGATTCAACGATTCCGCATCGAAGTCAAATTCACGGGAAGTTTTCAGCCATTTCTTTCTCTATTGACTATGTGCGATCCTGGGGCATGGCTGCGTTAATTTTAAGTTTTTAAGTAATAATTATATGTATTGATTCGGTACATATTTTATTCATGTCTGTTAACACTTTAAAATGATATTATATCTGACCAACTTAAATTATAAATATATTATAAAATTTATTAATTTTGTAATTATTATTAGTATATCAAAATTATAATCATGCATCTGCTATCACTAATTAGACATCTTTGTTCTATATATAAAATAAAAAATAATTATATTTTAATTTATAAATAAAATTTATTTTTGATAAACAGTCATAATTGATAAATAATAACAATATTATTTATAAAAACCTATTATACGACATGACTTAATAAAAAATATTGTATTGCAGTATGGAATGACCACAAATCTCATGGCTTGATAGTAAAACAATAAATGAATACATAAAAATTTAAAAATAAAAACTTCAACTTTTATTTTTAATTGTATTTCATTTATCAACTTCCTTTTATATGAACTTACATCCTAGCAATTTCATAACTTATATATTTATTGGTTTTGTATCCACCCTATGACTTGGGCTGGCATCTAGCAAGTTATTGTTGATCGAAAGAAATATATTAATAAAAATATATAGATATACATTTTTTTAAATATAAATGAAAAAAATAGATAAAATTGAATAATTTATCCTAATGTTTTTAATATGCATAGATTTAATGGTGCATTCATTAAGTTCTTCAAAGCTTCTAACAATCCAGTAGAATCTAGTCATGGGCGATTGGAAATACATTTAATTTGGTTTTGATTGGCCGAATAATATTTTTATACATTTTTAACCAAAAATTCAACTCAATTTTAATATAACTTAACTCTCATACTTTTTATCAATATAATTATATAATATTAATTAATTTACCTTCATACATTAAATCAATAATATATACTATTCATTCACTCACATATTTTTAACTACTTATCATCTCAAACCACTTCTCTCCTACTTTTATATCACTCAATTTTAATTATTACATTTTAAATATTATTTAAATTCAAACTCAAAATCCCACTACTCAATCAACATTTTCAAAATTTTCAAAATTTACTCACTTTGTCTCATAAATCCAATTAAAACAGAAATCCAATGAACCTCTAAAAACTCCTACATCCTAAAGTATGTTTCATAAAGTCAACCCGGATAAAACAAGTAAAGAAAACAAGCATGCTATGAATCAGTTTTTTGGTTTCCAGCACTAATGTCCATATTGCTCTTTAAGTTGTCTTCTTCTCCATCTCCATCTCACTGTTTAGGTAAAGGGAAACTCGTCACTTGTTCAAGAAACAAAAACTCCGAGCTTTTTTTCGGGGTTTTAGGTGGTCTTGGACAGTTCGGCATCATAACAAGAGCAAGAATCATCCTAGATAAAGCGCCAACAAAGGTAAGTTCGTATAAACACGCTAAATAGCTAGGTGCATCGTAAAATATATATTAATTGTACTAGTACTAGTTATTAAGCATATATATATCATCAAAATTCTTGTGCATGTATGCTAGAATAAACACTAGTTTAAGTTTATGGTATTTCAATTTTCACTCCTCAGGCAAGATGGGCGAGATTGGTTTACAACGATTTTTCCTCATTCAGAAAAGACCAAGAATATCTTATCTCGAGTAACGTCTCAAACTATGTGGAAGGTTTCGTGATCGTGAACGAGAGTACGACTGAGCAATGGCGGCCCACTTTCTCAGTATCACCGTCAAATCAGTCGCTGATTGTTGAGTTGTTGTCGAATCAAAGCATCCTTTACGCCATAGAGTTGGCCATGTATTATGACAATCAAACTGCTGAGACCATAGATCAAGTAAGTTATATATATTTTTATTTAATTTTTGAGCAGGTTAATTTACTTGCCAACATTGTTCTTATTACTATTAGGGCTACCAACTTTGGTCCCGTATTATTTTTTATGTTCATAGTTTTTATTAGGTGAGTTCGTATTAGTTCTTTTCGATTCTTGTTTTAGGGAAAGGCTGCAGTGCCATAGGAGAATGGTTCTCTCAATTCAATAAAAGGCATTAGATCTTTTAATTTTTTTTTTTTTTTTATTTTTTTGTTTGAAGCTCATGCAATTATGATTTCAAATGGTCGTTTCAATATATTGATCTCGTTTGGTATGGTTTTTGGCTGTTTAACTGGCTGCTCTGACCAAATACATACTAGACTACTTATACCAGCCCAGTCAGGTAGTCACATTTCATTTGTAATTTTATTATTTTTGCAGGAATTCCAGGCATTGGTAAAAAAGTTGAACTTCGTCCCTGGACTCGATTTCGGTACAGATGCGACATTTTTTGATTTCATTCACAGAGTTGGAAACTTGGATACTCTAGAAATGGGATCTCAGCTATCTCATCCATGGCTCAATCTCTTTGTACCAAAATCCAACATTGTGGAGTTCAATACGCTTGTTTTGGCTGGAATGCTTCCACGGCTCAACCGAACATCAGGGCTCTTCATTTTCTACCCACTAAATAAAAACAAGTAATCATTTGATTTTACTTGTTATGCCAAAAATACAATGCAGTCAGCTCATTTACAGGGACAAACTTTTTTTTCCTCTTATACATCATAACTTGGACTTTTTTCCACATGTGCAGATGGGATGATAGAATGTCTGCAGTAACACCGGATGATGACGTATTCTATGCTCTCGCACTTCTGCATTCGACCGCGCCCGATGCATATCAAAACATCGATAAGTTTAACAATGAAATTTTGCGTGTTTGCGAGAGTGCGGGTATCGAGGTCAAGCAATATCTTCCTCACTATGCAACCCAAAAAGAATGGGAAAAGCATTTTGGGTCCAAATGGGGAATGTTTAAGAGAAGGAAAACCTTGTTTGATCCTAGGAAGATACTGTCTCCAGGCCAGAGAATTTTTAACTAGTTATGCTTCATATATATGTTCTGATTAGGCACTACTTCTTAAGCAAATTAATGTGATTTATATAATGCATAAAATAGGATTGGATATGTAAAAGCATAAATATATGGTTGGAATTTAAATTACTCCTGTTAATCTTTTGTGGTGTTTGTGAATATCAATAAAGTAGCTAAGAAATAAGTGGAAAATACGAATAAAAACAAACAAAAGAGACAAAATAAAGCCAACCATCAAATCGAACGGTTCGATTCCATTCGACCTGATGGCTGGTATGGTTATGGTCGATTGCCTCTCCGTTCGAACCAGCCATAAGGTCGAACGGAGAATGAAGACCCCACAGGTCGAGAGACCCTCAGGTTGAAGGAGATACCAGTGACGTGGATGATGCCAGCGGGTTGAATAGAGGACGACCTTTGAGAGCCTGGTGGAAGCTTGACCTAAGAGAGCACCGGGTCGAAATATCGACTAGGTGAATGTGACAACAGAGCTCAACATCGATGGCATTCCACCTTGAGGTAATCGGGTCAGATGTACGGTTAGATCGTCTAATGAAGAAAATTAAAGGATAAGAAGGAATATTCAAGGGATCAAACCCCCACGTGGAGATGACCACGTGACCTAATGGAATTGGATAGTCTGGACAGCTGCAATGGTACGAACGAGCAGTCGGATTAACTCATGATCCTGTAGACGGGGCTGCTCATGCGCCCATCTTGGACAACAAGGTATCATCTCCCCATAAAAGGGGGTGAGGCATGCCTTAAGCAACATTACATTCTCTATTATACATTATTCATACAATACTTATCTTCTTCAACAGCTAACTTAGGCATCGAAGTCTCTTGACCGGAAACTCCCTCCAGTGTAAGAGTTCTGCAGGTATGAAGACGTTCAACCGGCGGTCAACTCGAGATTCATACATTTCTAGCCTTTCCTAGCCGGTCAGAGGTCTTTACGATACCACATTTCAATGGAGCATTTTCATTGAAATATTCCAACGAA
This sequence comes from Striga asiatica, assembly GCA_008636005.1. Lineage (NCBI taxonomy): Eukaryota > Viridiplantae > Streptophyta > Magnoliopsida > Lamiales > Orobanchaceae > Striga > Striga asiatica. The sequence goes on from BKCP01000002.1 coordinate 1,180,104, forward strand.
AATAATAACATTGTAATATCCATTGGAATTGCCGTTGAAATTCTATTGAAATATATTATTGTTGAAACTTTTTATTGAAATTTTATCATTTGCTTGTAGTGGTACATTTATATTATTATACAAGGGATATGGTGTATTTTATCCTCTAAATAAACATGTCAAATGATCGGGCGGGCCGACCCACAGCTCGCCAAAACCCACAAATTTGCGGGGCAGGTAGGGTCGGCCCACCATCATGGCAGGCCTTAATAAGACACTGGGGCCAAAAATTTTAGTAGCTTCAAATTTTCATGTTCACATTTTACTCATACTCAGATAGTACAAGTAATTTCAGAATTTCACATGATTACATAATTTTAAAGTTCATATTCTTAAGCCTACTCATAGATTTTCAGGTAAATTCGTATTTTGAAAAATCATACTTCAGACAGGCTCGCAAGTTCTGAAGTTACCTCGCCAGGTTGGAAGCGCCTCCGGACTAGGGTCTTTTGTTATGGATTTTTAGCGGGCCTTGAAAAAGGCAGTTGACCGCGCGTTGCAACGCGGCAAAATTATAATTTATATTTTTTCTCGACTAACCTCTACTAACTAGTATTAGTGGCGAGCAAGGGTCGATCCCACGAGGAGTGTGAATCAAATCGTGAATTTTCTCGTATTAATTGAAATTATGAAAGCAATAAAATGAGGGGATTGAATTTAATAACTAAATTAACTAAAATTCTAATAAAGCAAGTAATATCTAAACAATGAAAATAAAAATAAAAATAAATAAGCTTAACGCACACTTTTCATGCGGGCTATTTTGGGCTCTCATTGCACAGTTTGTTAACCATTTTCGTTCGGTTTTTGTTGAATTCGACTCCAATAATTAATTTGGCCTCATTTAGTAGACAAAAAAAAAAGCTCTTACAGAGCTGATTGCAAACATGTTCGACTCTAGTTGTTTGATCGACAAGTTCAATTAGCTATTTGAGTTTGACTTATTTAAATGTATAAATGAATCGAGATTGAGTTTTCACATTTCGAACTGAAATATGCTAATATATAATTCGGTTCTAGTCATGGCAAAATCGGTTCTGGGTTGAACCAACCGGGACATATGCATTGGTCGGTTTATTAAATTGTCGGTTCTTGTCCGCCCGTTTCATTAAAAGAAATAAATATAATTAAAAAATATTTTTTTTTAAAAAAAAAAGACAGAACCTTCGATTCCGGTTCTAGTTCTAGTTCGTCTGTTTGCCACATAACCGTTTAGCAATTTATCAATTATCTGCGCCCGTATGTCGCTTAGTTATTTCGCATTTTATCAATTATATTGGTCTGTTTGTCGCACACTTTATCACATAATTGTTTTCGCTATTTATAAGATAAAAAAATTAATTTTTTATTTGACAGTGTGTCAAATTTATTATGTCTTCAAATCCGGATGAAAATAGCTAGTACCTCTTTTAAAAACATATCCGAGCTTCTCCTGTGTGTTGAGTTTTTACCAACCTAGCTTTTAAATTTTTATCCACTTTCATAATACTCAACTACCTTTTTCTTCCCAGTTTTCTTTTATAGAGTTCTATTTTAATAAATAAAATTGTTTATCCATATACAAGGGGATAATTCAGATTTAGTCCCGTGGAACAAAATAATTCAACAGTAATCAGTGGGAAATTATATATTATGATAAGGAAACTTTACAAAAATAAAATAGAAATTGACATATCTTAGATGTATTTTCCATATTTTATGAGAAGGAAACTTTACAAAATAAAATAGAAATTAACATCCTTTCAATATATTTCCCATATTTTACGAGTAATAAAGACGAAATTTGTTTACGGTAATATTAATTCATCAGTATTACATCGGAGCGTTGTCCATAAAATTATAATATTTTAGGTGATATTTTTTATTTATGTTAGAATCGAAATTCGGAAAAAATGCCAAAAAAACAAATGAAAATGAAAAAAAAAAAAACAACAGCACCTAGAAACAACGTTTGCCAAGGATAATTTAACTCGAACTATTTCCAAAAAGAATGAATATACACAAAAGATTTTTTCACGACGTGGTCATCGCGTGTATATAAAGTCAAAAAAAGTGGGCAAAGACTTAGGAAATTAAACGGTTAGCCACACGACAAATATTATAGTACATGCTTTGGATAAGATGGGCTATGGATATAGAAGATATAGCTGTCATCAAGAGTCGGATTAGCGTAGGCTTTGGAACCTAATGGCCAATTTGATAAAACTTAATCATTATAGATGATGCAATGCAGTCAAGTGAAAATGGAACGAGGTTCTGAAATCACCATGAAAGGTATCTCACACCAGTCTTTGCTCCATATTGAACCATTAAGTAAATTCTTATACATACTTTGCTGTCATTTGTATTATGATAAGATGTAATTTTTATTTTTTTTCTTCTATATTATTTGGTTGTGCATGTCCAAAAAAGTGCAACTTTTGTACTAACTAATCAGTTGTAAAATTGGACTGTAAATTATTGAATGATGNATTAAGTTATGCTTTTTGTTTTTTGTTTTTCAAAATGTTTTGCATAAGAACTGATCGGCACCTAATCTAAACATTCTTAGAACATATCAAAAAATACGTACATCTCGTTGGCAGTTACAAGATTTGCACTTTTTTCGACATCACAACCAAATAATATGGAAGAAAAAAAAATTACATCTTATCATAGTACAACTGATAGCAAAGTATGTATCAAAATGTAATCAATGGTTCAATATGGAGCAAAAGTTATACTGGTGTGAGTTTTAACAATATTTTCTTTATTTTTTTTGGAAAACAAATTTGGTTTACTCATCCTAAATGCATATAACAAAAATATGGCTCATAATATACTCAATGCATGCATGTATTATACTTGCATCATTGATTTCCGTGTTTCACAACACACACTGCACACACACTTTCATCTAACTATGTTGTCGTATTCTTGAGTTAATTGTGAAAATGTCTTTGTTACATGATGCGCAAAAATTGTCTTTTTGGTGATAGATTAAAAAAAATTAAAATAAAATAAAAAAAAGTTGGTGATAGATTAAAAAACACAAGTCGTACATTGAGAAAAGATTTAGCCAAAAAGTAAAAAATGTAAGAATGATCTTTGGTATGATCCAATGGACAAAAGAACCTCGCTAGTTCACGCATATAAATAATTTCCCCTACTTCCAACCCAACACCACAAAATTAAATTAGCTACATCCATTAATTAGTTAGCAGTCATGGCAAATACAATCTCCCTATCCTTGTTAGTAATAGCAATAGCAATATCTCTCTTACTTTCGAACCCATTCCCACTCACAAGCGCTTGGGATCCGTTAGCAAATCGATTCCAATACGACAATGCATCCCTCGAAAAAGCTTCCAAAGACTATGGAAACATAGTTCATCTCATACCAACTTCTGTTTTTAACCCTACGTATATCAGTGACATCCAGATTCTGATTACGCAAAAATACAACAACTATGCCCGTGAAACAAACAAGAGCTTCGCCATAAGAGCTTGCGGCCATTCCACGAGGGGACAATCCCAAGTCCTTGGTGGCATATCCATAAACGTTACCTCTCTCAACACAACATACAAGATGAGGATCAAGATTCTTGAGGATCCGATATATGGCTTCTATGCGGATGTTGGGGCCGAGCTGCAGTGGCTAGACGTGCTGTGGACCACTCTTAAGTACAATCTCACGCCTGTTTCGTGGACGGATTATCTCAAAGAAAGCGTGGGAGGTACACTTTCGAATGCGGGCATAAGCGGACAATCATTCAAATATGGGCCTCAGATCTCGAATGTTTACTCTCTTTCTGTCGTCACTGGTAAAAAAAAATTTTCCCTCACTCTTGATTCAAGTTACCATAATTAGAAATTGATCTTTATTATATGTATACATTGATATTTATTTTGCCTTCATTCATTTTTTGTGTTGTGTAGGTAAAGGGGAGTACAAATCTTGTTCGCCATATAATAACTCGGACCTTTTCTACGGAGTTCTAGGCGGCCTTGGACAATTTGGAGTCATTATATCTGCACAAATTCGATTACAAAAAGCGCCAACAAGGGTATCACTTGTGATCCGACTTTAATTTCTAGCTAGCTAGTATCAATTCATCGTACAATTATTAATGACTTCTTTTTCGTTACAATAATTATTATCTCTATATCTTTGTTTGATTTTTTATTATTACAGGCAATCGTGACGAGATTGCTTTACAGTAACTTCACGGAGTTTACAAACGACCAAGAATTCCTTATTTCAACCAATCTTCCGAACTACACGGAAGGTTTCATTATCGTAAATGACATTATACCCAGCGGCTGGATAAATTCCAATTCTTCAGCCAATGTGTCCGATGTTGATGGCTTGTTGAAGAAATATACTGTCCTATATGCCATTGAATTCGCTATGTATTACGACGATCAGACTGTTGACACTGTCAAACAGGTACTATATTACTTTACTTGCCATCACCAAATACTTGATCCATGAATTCTTGTTACAAGAAAATGAAGAATAAGCTTAATAACAAAATTGATCAACTAATTAGGACTAAAAAAAACACAACATTAGATATTTTTATTATATATAATTATTTCACTGGTTCGAATATGAGTTCATAATTCGTTGATAATTCATTCATATTTTTGTCTCTAAATTAAACAGAGATACCAGATGTTGATTGGCAAGTTGAAGTTCATCCCTAAGTTCATATTTCCAGAGGATGTTTCCTATTTTGATTTCCTTTACAGAGTCGGAGACTTGGACCTTGCGGTCACGGGATCACTGCTAGCTCATCCATGGCTCGTTTTGTTTACGGGAGCATCCCAAAAGGAGAAGTTTAATAAATATGTCTTGGCTGGATTGCTTCCCAACATTAGCCAAGCACCTACCATCCCCATTTATTACCCACTAAACGCAACAAAGTAGTCCACAATTCATAAATTTATCATCTAAATTAATTAACAAAGTGTTGCTAACTATATTATATTACATGAAAACTTAATTATGTGCAGATGGAGCAATAAAACCTCTGCAGTCCTACCAGATGAGGAGACATTCTACACTCTGGGACTACTGCATAGGAGTGCGCCCGCTGATTACAAAGTCTTTGATGACTTCAACCAAAAGGTTTTGAGCGTCTGCAGAGAAAAAGGTATCAAGTACAAGAAGTACCTGCCTTACTACGACAACAAGTCACAGTGGATTGACCATTTTGGATCCAAATGGAAAACCTTCCTTCAAAATAAAATGAAGTTTGATCCAAAAAATATGTTGTCTCCAAGCCTAAATATTTTCAAGTAGCCATGTTCCAAATGCTCTACAATAATTGCCCATTGTGCAAAGAATAAAGAGCGTATTGTGTTGTTACCTTGCAGCAAAATTATCATAAATTGAATCACTCATGTTGTTGAGTAAATTTTAATATTTTTCACTTTGGTATTTTCGGTCTCAATATGTGATGCTTATTTGAAGGGTTTTACTCTCAATGCTCAAACTTTATCAACATAGTGTACTAACAAACTCATCGCTTTGATGGTGGCGCCATAATTATTTTAGGGGTTTTTTTTAGGTCGAACAAATCCGTCCAGGTTCCTAGAGTCAGGCAGAAATTTAGTCTGGTAGTAGGAAACGATGTGTTTTTCTCTTGAGTTGGATTGACTTCAAAGGTTCACACACGGGTACTTTGAACGGTCAACTCAAGGTAAAAATTTTTGAAAGATTTAGTCTGGTAGTAAGAAGATTTTAGACATGAAAATCTCAGCAAGGGTTCACTCATACATATACTCACAAATTTACCGATTATGGCTTAAGTTTCGATTTTTGCAACTCTATCAAATGGCTTCCAAAAATCCTCAAAAATAAAATACTAGCTCTAGCATACATGTCAACCAATAAAAATGCTCTAATATGTTTCATTTATTAAAAAAAATTTTAAATGATGAATAAATGATGAGTATTTGATTTTGTACTTCGGTCCAAAATACACCCAAGTGTGGACTTGGTCACTTTTTTTTATTGCCATATAAGCTAGACCATTCCACTTTTAATTGCATTGGGAGGTTTTTTTTAAAGACTAGGTCTATTTCCTATGTGGCATATGATATTTTATTAAGAGACTCAATGCATTGTGGGTGCTCTAGATTTGGGCCAAATGGACTAGTGAGGGACTTGGGCCTTTGGGCATTTAGTGATGGCCGGTTTGGGCCTTGGCCACTTGGGCCATTGCTGGAAAATTTGGGCCGCGAGGAGCGGCAATTGGGCCGCGCGACCTGGGCACGGGCTCGGCGTGCCGTACGCGGGCTGCTACTTGGTTCGGGCCTCGACTCGTCCGGGCTTCAGCCCTTATTTTATTTCCCGATTTTTCTAATGCTTGATTTGGATTAAAAATAGCCAAGTTCACGTCCATTTTCTAAGGTAAAATGAAACCGATACTTAGGCCAACATAAATTCGATTCCAGATTAAAAATCAAACGGATCCTCTTTGGCTTAGACTTAGAATTTATAAATCAATTTAATGCTTGAAAAATAAATAGAACTTGGAATAAATAAAACTTGCTATTTCTGTAACTAAAGTCAAGCTCATATATAATAAAAAGGTTCCGGGCGTTACAATTATAAACTTGTCATGATTGATTTTTTATATATTGAAAGTTAATTAAGTGGAGATTAGCAAAGTGGTTATGTCACTACAAAAATCTATATATATATATATATATATAATAGGAATTATCATTTACTAAAAATAGTAGCAAAAAATTTAGGAAATATTTAATGCATACCATTTTTGGAAACTTTTTAAATATATACATTAATTGCTTTCATATACACGTTTTCAACTAAGATATGATCAAAAAATTAATTAAATAAATTTATTAATATCTGCAATACTTTTATTGATATTTATTATAATAAATTATAAGATAGATTTTCCTTGATTCATGTTGATAATATTTTGGTCAAGATAAATGTTATTTTGTTAATATTTGTAATACGTTCATTGATATTCATTATAACTAGTATTTGACCTGTGCAAATACACAGACATAGATAAAGTATTGTGAGTTATTTGTATGTATATAGTGATTAATGATTTTTCTTGCACTTTTTTGCAGGCCAAATTTACAATTAAAGAGCTGGAATATTTATTTTTTTTAAATTGCATTTATTATATTGGATGTAATGTATTTTTTGGTATGTATTTTTTTTTTGTGAATTATTTATTATTTATTTAGGAAGTTCAAATACGTTTTTATTTTCCAAAAGAAGTTAATTTAAATGTAACACAACAATGACATCTAATCACGTTAAATAGTCAACACGTTATATGGTCAGCTAAGTAAATCAAAAGTTTAAAATAATTTTTGTAATTTTGAAGTGATTAGTGTGTTGATTATCTAATAATTAAATGAGAGGTTAAATAAATAAAAAGTAACAATTTTTGGAGGAAAAATGTTATATTGCAATATAGGTATAATTTAATAGGTTTTATTAAATGCTCATGAGCCAGCAATTATATATATAGAGAGAGAGAGTTAGGAGAATGATAGATAGTGAAAGAAATAAGAATGAATGTGGACCATCAGATCTTACATATCAATGGTTAGGATAAGTCAAAATTTAATTAATCATTAATGACAACATGGTAATTCAACATACATATTGTAGTCAAATTTACATATTTAACCACAATTAAGGGCAATCTGGACAATACACATATACCACACATGCAGTGGACCCCACACACACCAATATCTCTCCCCTCTATCCTCTTTCTCTCTCCCTCTCTCGTCTCTATCTCTATCTGTATCTGCCTTCGTTTGTTTCTCTCTCTCGCAACCAACAGGCGAAATAAATCACGCAGGCGAAAAAAAAATAAAATGCCGTCCCGCCGCCTGTCGCAACCACCACTGCCGTCGTCTTCCATATGGACAGCCCGACTGGGATGATATGTTTTTTTCGCCGGCAGCTAATGCGGTTCTTTCGAGGTCGAAAAATCCGGCGTTCGGTGGTGGCCTTTCAAGCTTGATAGATCGCGCCAGCGGCGGAGGTGGCGGATCTCGTCTAAGTGCTCTCGCCCCGTAGGTGGTGGAGGTGGTCGACGAGACATCAACGGAACGATCGCGGTGGTGTGATGTTGGTCGTGCAGGAGATAACGGCGGTGGAGCAGGGAGCTCCAACGGCGGCCGCGTGACAGTGAGGCTCCAATGGCGGTGGCAGACCTGGCGGCGCAGTCGGGGCGAGGATCGGTAGCCGGAAAAGTGGCAAATCTGGTTGAGGTTTTAGGGACTGCATTTTGGAAATTTGACAATGCACAAGGACTTGAATGCAAATAAAAAAAGTTACCTACATTTTCAATTTAGTACATGTGTTAAATTTGTAATTTACCAAACTTTAATAAATGCACCATATGATGAAGAATTTGCACATTATGTGGTGTATATATTAACATTAAAATACCAAATTTTTTTATACTAAAATATTAAAATTATAATAATTGCACAATACTTCTAATTAAGTTGCACATTAGTATATGTACATATGCACTTTAAGATTTCATGTAAAAAAAATATAAACATATATTTATGATATAAATGCACATTAATTGTATAAATTGAAATAACCAAAATTTAGAAATAAGAATACAATAGAATCGAACCGTCATGTAAATATTTCGAACAAAGAATTTTAAGGTCGACTAACTTTTAGTTGATATTGTGCAGTCTGACAGACATTGATGTGCAACGCATGAAACAGTATGGTGCACTATTTTGTCGCTATTATGCAATATGAGCTAACCGAACTTTTGTCCCAATACAAATTATTATTGAACATAATTACTTGGTTTTATTCGATCGGGTAACCAAATTAACCAAAATAATTGAAATAAAATATTATTTATATTATAAAAAACATGTTTAGTATTTTTAACGTTTTTTATTTGATTGTTAATATTTTTTTTTATATATAAAAATAAAAAATGCAAAGAAGTAATATTTTTTTACATAGTTTGGTCGAGTTTGTAATGAACTGAAATAATCGAATTTTTAAAAGTAAAAAACAGATAATCAAACCGAATCTAAAATTGGAATAGTGGTCAGTATATGTCGATATTTGTGCAATATGACAATCATTGTTGTGCAAACCGTCTAACAGTAAAGTGCACTCACATTGCAGTTATTTTTTAATAAATTATACTAAAACAACCTAAAAGCAAAATACTCGATTTATTTTGATATGTTAACTTAATTAACCTAAATAATCAAAAAAAGTCATTATATTAACCTAAATAATCAAAAATCTATTTAGTATTATTTATATTATTTATATTCTATATTTTATAATATTTTGTTTGTTTGAAAAACGTAATATATTAAATACCAAATTCGATAATGTGAGATCTGTTGCACATTAATGTGCAATATGTATAACACTAATGTGCACTTGAATTGCAACTATTTTTTATAAATAAAATAAAATAAAATTATTTTGTGCTTTAATAAATTTTATTTAATTTTTACACTTTTTGTTTTTGAAAAATATAATATAGATATGCATGTATATTATAATGCACAATTTAAATATTTTGTATATAAAGACTATTTAATATAAATATTATAATGTGTATATAGTTCAATGTGTAATTTAAATATTTAGTATATAAAAAAATTACTATTTTTTATTTTTTATATTATTTGATTCCAACCCTAGATATATAAATATTTTTATTTAATACTTTTATATTTTTTTTGGTATAAAATACATAATATATGTGTATAAAAATATATATAAAATATGTTTTTAATATTATTTTTTAAATTTCATATCGCCCAATGTACTAAATTGGAATAAACTCAAAGTAACTGAAATTGGGGTCAAGTCCTTGAGTTCCAAAACCAAGCCCTCCATTAATGGCTGCCTAGTTCCTGCTGCACCTTTCTCACCGAACCGAAGTAAGGACGACAGGGACGACGGCGGCCGGTGTGCGACGATTATTTTAATTATTCATCCGCTCACATTATTTTAACTAACCATCACTTCAAATCATATCTCTACTACTTTACATCAAATCAATTTTAATTATTTTATTTTAAATATTACTAGTACAGTACCCGTGCGATGCACGGGATAGTATATTTTCCTGAAATGTTTAACGTGTGAAATATTAAAAATGATATAATTTATATATATGTAATAAAAATAAATGGATTGCAAAGAAGGAAAAAAAATATAAATTATTGAACACTTTCTTTGTGAAGTAAAATTTGTGAAGGTTTGGTATATTTGATTATGAATAGAAAAGTATGAAATACTACCTGCGGACCGTTGAGATAGATGAGAAGATTTACTTAGAATATATAGAATAAATATTGAGATAATGATTTACCTTTACCTAGTATAGATAAAATAAATATTGACATGATGTGGGAAAATTATGACGAATTATGACATAAATTCGTTTAGAAAATATTCAAAAATTAGATTTATTTTTTATTTTTTAAATCTTTACAGTAATTCGTACGTTCCTTTTCATACGCTTAATTTATCAATTTTACACATACAAATCAAAATTAATGCAACTCGAAATATTATATAACAAATAAAATGAGATTTTTATCTAACATTTAGTATATTGCCGGAAAATTTTTTATAAATCTTATTCTCTTTTTATGCACATAGATATTAAAGAATGAGTAAAAAAAATATCTAAATATGTTTAAAAGTATCTAATATTATATGTGTTAACAGTGTTACAACCAAAAGACATTAAGAATACGCAGACTATTATATAACATATGTGAAAGTATTAAAATATTTTATATTATTATTGAAAAATGTGAAATTACCTCAATTTTGTCTAGACTATTTTATAAGAAAAATATATATACTTAAAGTTAGCACACACATATATATATATCCTTAAAATTTGCCCAACTAACATGTTTAAAAGTATATAAAATTTTATATATAAAATACGTTTAAAGTTTACATATTTTACAAAAATTAGACTGCTCTCAGTTTATATAAAGTTTGTTGCTCTCATATTCGGATAATGTATTATGCATTTAATGAAAGCACCTACGATACAAATTTATAAATATTAATTAAAATAATTTTCTAAATTATATAAAATTGAAATAACAAAGGTAAATATTACCTGTTCATCGTGAAAATGCGTTACAGCTCTCCCGTTCGTGATGGATTTCAATAATGCGGACTGCTCTCAGACACAAAAAAGGTTTGTTATAAATATTAATTAAAATAATTTTCTAAATTATATAAAATTGAAATAACAAAGGTAAATATTATCTGTTCATCATGAAAATGCGTTACAGCTCTCCCATTCGTGATGGGTTTGAATAATGCAGACTGCTTGGTTTCAATAATGCGGACTGGTCTCAGACGCAAAAAAAGGTTTGTTATAAATATTAATTAAAATAATTTTCTAAATTATATAAAATTGAAATAACAAAGGTAAATATTACCTGTTCATCATGAAAATGCGTTATAGCTCTCCCGTGGGTTTCAATAATGCGGACTGCTCTCAGACGAAAAAAAGGTTTGTTTCTTTTGTTAACGTACCCCAGTCTGGAAGCATTATATATCAAGTGTACCCCAGCCTGCTCGTGATGAGTTTCAATAATGCGGACTGCTCTCAGACGCAAAAAAGGTTTGTTATAAATATTAATTAAAATAATTTTCTCAATTATATAAAATTGAAATAACAAAGGTAAATATTACCTGTTCATCATGAAAATGCGAATATTACCTGTTCATCATGAAAATGCGTTACAACTCTCCTGTTCGTGATGGTTTCAATAATGCTTTGTTATAAATATTAATTAAAATAATTTTCTAAATTATATAAAATTGAAATAACAAAGGTAAATATTACCTGTTCATCATGAAAATGCGTTACAACTCTCCTGTTCGTGATGGTTTCAATAATGCGGACTGCTCTCAGACGCAAAAAAGGTTTGTTATAAATATTAATTAAAATAATTTTCTAAATTATATAAAATTGAAATAAAAAAGGTAAATATTACCTGTTCATCATAAAAATGCGTTATAGCTCTCCCGTTCGTGATGGGTTTCAATATTAACGTACCCAGTCTGGAAGCATTATATATCAAGTTTACCCCAGCCTGGAAGCATTATATTGTATATGCGATGAAAAATTATTCTCTGTATTTTTTTTTTTCTCTCAACTCGTGAATGATGAGTTGTAATGGTGGTAGTGAATATCCTTTTATACAATTTTTTATTAACAAAAGTGATAAGATAATTATGAATTGTATTTGGATAGATTTTAAATACCATGATTTTTGGGATGCATAATTATCTTATCACGTTAAAGGTATATCCATCCCTAAATATATGTTAATAAAAGGATTTTGAAAGGATTTTTGGGATGATAATATCCATCCCTAAATATACGTTAATTAGTAAAAAATTAACGTGATATCACCATTTGTATTTAAATATATGTTAATTAGTAAAAAATTGTTTTAAAAGGATTTTTGAGATGATATTTGGATAGATTTTAAATACCATGATTTTAGGGATGGATATACCTTTAACGTGATAAGATATATATCCATCCCTAAAAAACAGGAAAAAAAAAACCATATATTTTGAAAAGATTTTTAAATTAGTTTCTACAAATGGAAAGTCAATGGGGTTGTTGACCAATTTTTTAAAACTTTCCCAAAAGGATTTATTGACCTCTCTTTTTCAATATATATTTTAATATACTCACTAACAACTAATCATACCACTTTTTTCAAAACCAAACCAAAACATCCAACTACACCAAAAAATTTTATATCCACACATGTTCTTAGATTTTTTTGGCAGTACATGCATGTGCGCGGGTTTGATAACTATTTATTGTGAGGCTATAGATAATACGATCTTGGCTTCCAAATCTTTTCCAAAATATCCTTCCCATCATGGCTATGTTCATATTACTCTTACAAACTTTCAAGTGATGTACTAACATCTCACAAATATTTCAAGTGATTTAGTCAACCCCAATGGCTTGTTACATTGTTACAGTATGCACAGTCTGAAAATAGCATTTTTCTGATGATAAAGATATCACTAATGCTTTTATTGACTTAGAATTAATGGGCTGGCAAAGAAAATGAGCCTCATCATGCCACCGGGATTTTGGGTTCGCCTAAATTGACAAAAGCCTGCGCTCGAGCCATGCGTGCAGCTGCCGCATCCCAAGATACGAGGTGATTCATAAATGCATTGACATATTTACCCCTGTCGTTCTGCTCAAAAGATGCAATGACGAATTTAACCAGAATAAATACTCATTTGGAAAAAAATAGAAATAAGGGGAATGTGAAATAGGTCAACTTATACCTTGTAATCCAAATAATATGCATGCTGCAAAAATCGATTTAAAAACAAAAATCAATAATGCTAGGTGAGGAAAATATTTTTAAGCTATGCAGAGAACTCGTGTGGAGGGGGATGATACATACCTCCCACATATCCAAACAGATAATTGGCTGCAAATATTGAGAGATCATTAAGATTGAACAAAAAACTTTTGAGGTGACTAAAAAATCGAAAACAACCAAGAAATCTTACAATGTCGTTCCAAACTAGAGGATTCACCGCATTGGATGTCTTGACAATTGCAAGGCATTTTTCTTTCCTCTTCACTGTACAGTTTTCAATAAAGCTAAATCAGTAAAAATGTATTATTGATTAAAGTGTATTATTGGTTAAAAAACCAAGAGTTCGAACAATCAAGCATATTCATCTAACTCAGACAACAGCTTTCTTGATTTATTGGGATAAGTTTAATTTGGTAAACCAAATCCTTTTCTAGAATATTGAATCTATCAACTCAAAGAAAATATTTTACTGGATATAAACTCTATGCTTAAAAAAAAAAAAAAAAAAAAATCAATGGCGAGTCCACTTACAGACCAACCAAACCCAGCTAGATGCAAATGAGGTGAGGACTGTCTCAGTGAATTTCTCTTTGAAATTATCAAATGAAGCAAAATCCTTCTCTATCTGCTGCAGTAGTCCCAGTGTTGGCATTTTACCGCCTCCAGGTTGCATTGATTCCCAAAAGAAGTCATGATTCCATACCTAAAGGAAGGAAAATGGAAAATGGCAGAAAGTAAGAGTTGGGTTCGAGAAGTGTTGAAAACTCGATAAGAAATGTGGAATTATGCACTTCCTAACACAAGACAATTTCCCCCATCAAACTCAAAATCAAAGTACATTTAATTAAGCAATCAGAAAATATTCCGAAATTGATATCCAGCACCTAGTTGTTGCATCATCATCAACCTTTATCATGACAGTTGTAATCTCAAGAACCAAACTCTCTTCTAGAAAAATAATAAACTTACTTCAATGATTTACCGTTGGATGAAGTGTAAATGACTAGAGCTATTGGATAATTAGGCTTCGTTACCTGAGCTGCATTGTTGAATTCAGGAAATGGATTGCCGCTGTTATACGTCACTCTGATTAGCTCATCCATGGTGTATCCATAGAGTATGTCATTCTTTGAGAGCTGTTTGTTAAGAGTTTCTACATAACCACGATGGTGGGCCCCCCAATGCACTTCAAGAGTTTTCTGACTGATATATGGTTCTAGTGCATCCTACAAACACGGCCAGGAAAAGGTTCAAAAAGGAGGAAGATCAAATTATTGAGCAAATCTAGAAACACCAATCATAGAAAATTTATTTCTGGCAGCATCAACTATCTTGAATGCAATTAACATTTAGAAAAGTACCACACAACATTATGAATTTTTATTCAAGAACAATAATATTTCCAAAAACATGTAACCATCTACTGTAACAGTAAAAAGTTTCTCTTATGAGAAAAGGGGCTTATTTCTCAAACTTCTTAGAAATTTGGGTGAAGCCACTTACAAGGTATACAAGCATGGAGAATTTAATAAACAACAACAACAACAACATACCCAGTATATTCCCAACAGGTTGGGGTCTGGGGGGTCAGTTGTACGCAGACCTTACCCTTGTAATTATACAAGGAGGCTGTTTCCGTAGCGACCCAAGGTGCATTGCGCCGTTTGATATATTTTTTTTTTCTAGAAACTTCACTAATAAGCATGGAGAATTTACTAATATACATTAATATTAAAAAACTTAAATTTAATAATATATATTAACAAACATTAATATACAAGGTTTTTCAATTATACCATTTTGGACGGGAATCAATCAAAACTTAAATTTGCTCGATTGACTAGTGTTGAGCCGAACAACTTTATTCTACTTTCCTTATTGTTAATATTAAAATTTTTATAAATCAATATATACATTAATGATGTGATACAATAGTATTAAAATTCAAAGTATAGAATGTACATATAAAATCATGTTCAGAACTATTTTTTATGATAGATTTCATCAATTATTCTTTTATTATTCACAATTTGACGATCACCTTCTCCATTTCAATTTGCAAAGTCTTATATCCGTTATATAAACTTAATTTTATATATATAAATAATATGTGTATATTTTTTAAATTATTGATCATTAATATATTTTATTGGGACATTTAATACTTTATGTACAATGACCCAAAAATAATAAATGGCGGCGGACTTGCAAAGCACTTCAGATTCGGAAAAAAAAATGCAATAAAAATGCCTATTTTACATTTCACATGCTCGGCACTGGCTAATGCATCTAAACTACAGGGAAAATACCAAAATCATAGGAAATTTCAAATCTAAAGGATTATCAGCAACATTGTTGACAAAAGTTCATAGTTTATTTCAATAGTTAGGAGGGTAGAGGTAAGAGGAGATAGTAACAACCAACCAAATTGCAAGGTAAAGGGTTTCAACCCAAGTGAACGCCCTTTCTATGGGTTAGATATATCATTTGAACTATTGTGATGAGCTCATGACAATAGTTCATAGTAAATTGAGGTAAAGAAATGAAATCAAACAATGAGGATTAAATTTCTAGATCAGACATCTTTTAAAGAAAATTATCTTCACTATGTTAACATCCGTAATACTTTTGTATTAACCAACAAGATGAAGAAGAAAGAATAAAGATAGAGAGAGAGAGAGAGAGAGAGAGAGAGAGAGAGAGAGAGAAGAGAAGAGAAGAGAAGAGAAGAGAAGAGAACAATATAAATGAAAATTAAGTACATAGAGAAGTGAACAATATAAATGAAAATTAAGTATATAAAATGCTCACAAGCTTGTACGGTGGGCTTCTCAGGCTATAATAAGATACAACTTGTGTAAATCTGCAGTTATTATGGGAAGTTTCTCTTCTTCCCCAACCCTGTATCAGAAATCCATTTATAATTTCAGGAAACAAACATTTCACGAGACCACATAAATTTTATTGCATAATGCTAATAAAGACATGAGCTAAATTAGCATCCAAATAAAACGTACAACATGACTGAGGCTGGCAGAACTCTTCAAAAAATCCGAAGATGGGTTTGTGGAAGCGGAGACCTTGGGTCTCAACTGGCACTTATTACTACTACAACAAAGCAAATTCATTTCCCGCTAACTGAAAAAGGACTCCCGCAATGAAACGTCTAAACCAAGCACCTGACATTCATATATCATGAAACATCAAAATGCAGATAGAAACATGAAAACCACTGTAACAGGGACAGAGACATAATTATTATAATAATTAAAAAAAAAAAAAAAAATCCACAAGTACTCACATCTGTTACACTGAACTAAAAAGTAAACATAACCTGAGAGCTTTTAAACCTAGCAAAGTCATCAAAAGCAGAGTCTATATTTGTTTTCCTTACAAACTCCCTTCAATCAGCCAGGAACTCATAGCAATTTGTTGCATATATCAGTCTACACATGTTTGCTGAAAACACTCCTTCTGAGGTAGCAGCAAGAAATTGGTAATGTTAACACAAGACGCATCAATCTACTTACCATCCTCATCCTGTCTTTTCATTGACCAACATCTCCGTCAATATTGCACGAGAAGGCACTTAGAGTTTGAAAAATATGAACACAGACACCAGATGTGAAATAAGAAGCAAACATTCATTGTTGCCGGCCTAAGAACCAAAACACCCAAAACAAAATCTCATGTAATTAAGTATTAATGTAAGAATCACCAACATAATAAGCACAAACTCCCCGTTTCAATTATTGCTTTCAATAAGTAATTACGATTAGAACTTACTAGTAGATGAGAAGTCGCTGCCGTCGCGAGACCGACGGCTGGAGAACGGAGGGCACAGTCTCCGGCAATACCACCGGCCAAAACCGCCCGAGTATAGAAGTTTTGGAATTGAGAACTCCAGTGGGAGCTCTGGCGTGCTATGCTGGAAATGTAAAAGTAGTGAGGCTGAGTGTTATCGGTTACCAGTAGACTCTCAGTATGCCAGATTTCAAACGTTTGGGAAAGGGAAGTCGAGAAAATGGAGGCACATTTTGAGGTGTGAGCAATACGGGCTTTTCTTTATCCTGTTTGTGTGTACGCAATGGGGCGTAAATATAAATGGGCCGGTCCATCAACTCGTGGGCTTGGCAGCACAGATTGCGAGAACACCACATTTCAGGCTTCAAGATCTCTCTTACTGCTTAAATCAAAAACCGAAATGCATTTTTTGACATTACCTGTTTTTGTCAAAGTGTGAATCCTCCCTTGGAAACATGTAGGTCTAAAAATGATACTTTTCAATTTGTTAGTGAAGCAGAGAAATAAATCCTCAATTTGTTAACCATTGAATACAAAATAATAATAATAATAATAAAATTTTCGTTTATGAAATTTGCTATGAAATAAAAGTTAATAAACATAGATGAAAATATTTTCTTGCCCAAAACCATGTCAATTATGGTAATATAAATTAGTCCATTATATAAGGTATAGATTCATTTCTTCTGCTTGCTATCTCAAAACTCTTTGTATATGTTGGCCAGTATCACACAAAGTGATATACAAATTCTATATTCAGCTTCTGAAACTAAATACAGCCACTTGCAAGATTAAACANAAACATATATATGATAATAGTTTCAGAAATGAAGCAACAGCTCCATTGACAGTCAATCCTTGTTATGACCTCGAGGAGAGCACACTTTCTCCAACCCTTTACCGATGATTACTGGAAATCCACTTTTTGTTTTGTCTGAGGACACGTGTATATCTGAATCTTTCTTGGGGTGAATTGTATGAATAAGGGCTTCGATCTCTTCTTTGGCTCTTTCAAACACATTTGGACCTTTGACTTCACTGATTGGTGTGTTCTCGTCAATATCATCACTCGTTCCATGAGTTTCTCTATGATGATGTGGTTTATGTCCAGGCAACTCACTCTCTTTCTCGGCCATTACATTAACATTTGGTGCCTTGACATTTTTTTCTGCAAATATTGGAAAAAATATTGTCGTACAACCAAAACATTTTTTTAACAACAGTTTGATACTTGTTATGCAATTAATGCGTAAAAGAAGTGAACACTACAAAATAACTCAACTCTACCAATATGCTGTTATGCAATTGTTTTCTACCAATTCTATAAAGAAACTTTAGGGATGTATTTACTTGACAAGCATAAAATGACACGGGATCCATTCAATATCAGCACACCATAATTATATGAGCTTTTCCACCAAAGTCTATGACACACCTCAGTTGCATCCAAGATTTATGCTATGCACTTTAGTTTCAGATCTACAAAATGCCAACAATATTTTGGGATTCTTAATCCAGCCCTAGTGACTTATGAAGTAGCCAGTGGGTAGGATTCGAAACCGCAATCAGTTGGTACACTAGAGGAAAAGGACAAGAAAAGAAAAAAAGTAGAGACAAATACTGATATTTCACAAGCATACAATTCAACATCACCAATATTCTCTCCAGCAGAAGTTGCCAAAAGAACTAAAACGAGAAGACAATGCTTAAAGGACACAAAATGCGTGGATTATAATACTTTGAGGAAACCAAAATGCAGCAAAGAGAAAATGATGAGATTGTTATTTTTTCTAATGCATTTAGAATGAAATACAATGTAGATCTTTGTATGAAGATAGCAGATATTGTTATCACACAACACTAAGTAACAGTTATAAGATAGATCGTTATTCAATCTGATGAAGAACTCATTCCAGGAATGAACTCAGAAAACACAAGAGGCATCTTGCATCAATGTCGAGGGGGAAATTATGTTGATGAGTTCATCATTCTATCCATGATATTCCACCATTTCCTGCTTTAGTTAACAGTTGGACTAATATTTGCCAGCTGTATTCGGAAAGAAGATCAAGTCACTTCTGGTGATGAAAAATTACGCTTTGATAGAATTAAGGGCATTAAAATAGCTAAATTGAAATAGGCCGAGGTCAAAATACTTGAATGATTTTCCACTTTGCAGACCAAAAGATTTTCAAGAAAAATAGTTCAAATAGGGCCGCAAGAGAAACCTTAGTCTTCAACTTTCAAATGAAGAATCAGAAGAAGTAACATTTCATTTTATCGTTGCTTCTATACTACTTTTCAGCACATTAAATGATAGCATGAAGGAGCACGGAATAAATCGTTTCAGCCAATTTTAAACAAATACACTATTCCTTTCATTTTTTTCTTGTTTGACAGTTGCATATTCTACTTATAGCCTGGCTGACTCCAAACTTCATCATTCATTCAGGCTGTTAGCAGCAAATTCTCAACAAAGTTTCCAGCATAAAACCAATATAATTGGATCAACTTATGAGCTAACATGAGAATAGATATACAAATCAAAATACTTACATCACACAGATGATATTAAAATTTAACACTTTCAATTGCAAAAATATAACCACAATCAAAACCTGAATGCAACTCAGGCTCCTCAGGCTTCAAAGAGTCCTTTGTACCAGAATCCCTGCAAATAACCAGGGTTTCACAAACCAACACCACATTTGAAAATCTTATAATTTACAAACTCACGTCCCATTGGAATTCGCCTAACCTCGCTTCACCAGACAACTGTGTATCAAAATCTCTCGATTTCTTTTTGGGATGAATTGAGCTAACAATTGCCTCGATTTCCTCCTTGGCTCTCTCCAACACGTTCGGAGCCTTTATCTCATCAATGGAGCTATTCCCGTCGATATCATCACGCAACCCATGAGTTTCCTTGTGATGCCCTTGATTTACATTATGCAGAACTGCCTCAAACTCTTCCTTCACTCTCTCGAACAAGTTAGGCGCCTTCACATATTTCCCTGCCCACGATTATTTGAATCTTGAGCACCACCGTTTCATATAATCAAACACAAATCAATCAAACCTCATTTCTAAAAGAGGAAAAAAAAAACAGAAGGGAGTATCAAAAAACAAAAGAAACTAGCTTTGATCGGAAATCTGATCACAACTTTGGCTGAGAATTAATTGTAGGAAACATGAAATTGAAATCAGAAACAGGCGCACAACACCTGATGAGGAAGAAGGATTAGTATCCGGTTTCAATTCAGCCATCAATGGAGTTTAATCTGAGAAGAATGTTTTCTGATCACTATCCTTCGATTTTTTTATTTTTATCCCTTTTGCTATTTACTGACTACTGTAGTGAAAATGGAGAAAGGAATGAATCCGAATATAGGGGAGAAACTATATTCCATATCCCAATTAGTAAGGCTATGTTTGTAAAATAAAAATCTCAAATCAAATTAATTCATATTTAAAATATAACTCAATTTTAATTCACTATTCTCAATATTATCAATATAATTTAATAACAACAATCAATAATTAAACAATAACAAACAATTATTTTTACATATCATATCAACTTTAATTCACTCATAATCAACTCACATAATTTTATTTAACAATCACTTCATATTATATCTCTCATACTTTTACATTAAATCAATTTTAATTATTTTATTTTAAATATGAAAAATACTATAAGTACATAATAAATGTACATATAGAGAAGTGTACATAACACTCACATAAAGTAGAGTTTATTTAATTTTTTATTTTTGATAGGATCCACCAATGTGAGTGTTATATACCTATAGCATTTCTCTTTAAATATTAATTTAATATAAATTCAAAATCCCACTAACAATTATCATATCATTTTTTTTAAAATTAATTTTAATTAACTAAAAAAAACTCAATTTAAGTTTTTTTTTAAAATTAACTTTAATTAACTAAAAAAACTTGAGTTAATTCAGTCAAATTATTTCTTTTACACGCACCCTAAATATTATAGACTCGTACACACACCATATACATTCTCATTCATTCCCAAATAGTTTCTAAGCCGGAACATTTCGCCAGTTCAGGATAGATCCAAGGACGTACAGGATTTTTACACACCACCCACCATACATACATGATTTTAACCAATTCGTCATCACCGTCATCGCTGCCTCTCATAGTCTTCATAGAGTTCAACCGCACTTAAAATCTTACCTAGGGTTTTTCCTTGGACTATTTTCTTTTTCCTTTTTATGCGCCAATGAAGCCAATAAGACTTCCGGAGCCGCCAGGGAGCCCGCAACCGATGAGCGGATTGGCCGATGTTTTCGACGGCGACGTTAAAGGCGTTATCCGACGAGCTGTCATCATTGGCAACGGTTACCCGGCATCGGAAAATCAGAGTGTTGGGTTGGTTCGCGCCCTCGGTTTATCTGAAAATCAAACTCTCTATGTAAGTCTCACTTTGCTTTCCGCCAGCGTTATTCTATAGCTTTGGGTTCTAAACTGGGGTTTGTTGACGGGTTCAGTTGTTGCTTTTCATGCGATGTAGTTTTGATGATGAAGCAAAATGATATATTGTGGGATTAATGGACGTTTCCATGTCTATGTGCTTATTCTTCTTCTTTTATTTATTTATTTATTTATTTATTTTTTCTTTAAAGCAGAACTAGCTAGGAATAGAAATTGGCGTGTATTTTTGTACATTGAGCTCCTACGAATGTGTAAAATTATATATCCTTTTTGTTCTGTGTTAGTAGTTTTCAGGCCAAACGTTTCTGCCTTACTTGCTGCGTTGTAAGACCAATTTTGTGAGTTGTTCTCATATCATATATTCTTTTCATTTGGAAGCTCTGACGGAGAATAGTTATCGTGGAATTTGAGTTCCCTGGGAACCCATAATAAGATAAATATTCTCAAAACAATGTCTGTTGGTACCAATTTGGTGATAATAGTTGAATTTAGAGCATAATGAAAGAAACCAATTTTTCAGGTGGAATTTTTGNTTTTTTTTTTTTTTGATAACTTGTACAACTGAGGCATTCTTCTATTTAAGAAAAATACGAGAATTTATCTCTGAATTTCTTCGGTTCAATCTGCAGTTATGCTTATAAGGAACTTCGAATTGGTGAGTACATACAAAAGAGTGAAAAGGAGTGAGCTTGAGGACAAGGCCATAGAAGCTTTAGTTTCCCTTTCATACATGGAATCAATCCGAGGAAAAATGATTTTATTACTTACCTTTGAATTTTAAGACAAATTTGGACAAAGGTCTATAAAATTCTCACATATAAAAAAGAGAGAAGAAAAAGAGAAAAGACAAAACCCATCATCTGCTTAATACCTTAAATTCGTTTTTCAAAATGGTTTCTATGCCTATTTGCAGTGTCAGCTTTTCTTGCAATGGTGTTTCACTTTGAATTGCCTTGTTTGCTGAAACCCCTTTTTAGTTAATCCCATCCATGGAGATATTTGTTTTTTCAGTTTGATCGTTCCATTTAGTAGTAAGACCTCTTCTTTGTTTCCGCCTCTGACCTCTTTCTTTTCTGCAGCATGTATCTATGATCTATGGCTAACCTGCACATTACTGTTCGTATGTGTGACCAAATTCGTCCCAATTATTAACCATCCGATCTTAGAAAATTCAAATATCACATATTAGTATCTCATATATTGCAATTTGCAGCTTAATGATTCAATTGTATCCCGTTTATCTAATGCTTATATTGTACAGCGAGTTACGAGACCGACGGGAGGTATCAATGAGTGGCTGCACTGGCTCCCGGTTTCTGTTCACAAAAAGTTGTACTATATATTTAGCCAGATATATGGATATTCGCAAATTTTTATTGCTAGAAGAGGGACGAAGCAAACTCCTTTCCCCAGGGAGAATGGTGTCGGTGTAGGTTTGTCAATGGTGCTGGAAGCTGATGTGAAGAATATTGTCAAACTAGCCAAAGAAACTTTTGAGAAGTAAGTTCCCCATCTCTCTCTTTCACGTTTGCACAATATGACTGAGGAATGCATCTACTGGTATACTTGGCAAGTCAGTATTGTGCCCCATTCAAAGTGTCGTATCTTTACGTAGGATATAGTTCATTGAGATTTAAAGTTAAAATATACTAGGTTTAGGGATTACTACTTGGACAGTGTGACTTCTTTCATCCGGATTATTGAGAAAAACTATAATTCTGCTAACAGCTGTTTCCATTGACTGGAGACAGAATTTACGGGCCCAAGGTTATTGTGATAAAGGAAATACCTACTACCTGATTGTTTACCTTTTTGACTTATTGAGTGAAGATCCGAACCTGAATACTTATATGACATACTTAAATTTTCCAATTGTGTCAATGACAAAGTAGATCTGCTGCTTTTATGATGGTCTTATGAATGGAGATGAATGCTTTTCCTGAAGAGTTTCATTTTTTAGTGTACAGATGAACATACATCATTCATTATATCTATGAAAGTCATTTTTGTGTCATATGTTAGGAAAGCTATATCCAAATCCTATTGAAAGAGCTAGAAACAGTCAATTGTGTTTTCTTAATGGGGTACAGTGAGAGAAGCTTAGGCGGAATAAAATAAAAAGATAATTCCCTGTAATAAAATTGATTTAACTTGCTATTTGATCAAATGAAACGACCTTTTGTTTTCTTCGCCAAGTTAAGTGATCGGTCTTGTTCTCTATTATGTGATTTACAAGTGTATTATGTTTATTCATAGAATAAACATTAACCATCTTTTTCTTGGGTATACAATTTCCATCAAGTCACTTGGTTTCAGAATTCTTCAAACCAGTATAATTGAAATATATTCTCTTTAGAGAGGCTATTTTTGCATACACCTAATTAGGCGGGGCAAACTATTCTCTTGTTTCTTGTTTGTTCATATTTTCGTGCCTTTATCCTCTTTCCAGGGATGGTCCTCTACTTGTGGTAGCATCTGGCAGAGATACCATTTCAACTGCAAGCTCTATAAAAAGATTGGCATCTGACAATGTGTTTGTTGTCCAGGTTAGTATGCCGTCTTTCTTTCTGGCAAGTCCCAGTAAAAAACATTTTGTCTCGCTATACAGAAGTAAATACTGATTCAGTTTTGTATTGGTGCTGTCATTGTATCCCAAAGAAATGCATTTAAAAGATCTGCAATGTATATTTTACTACACAAAAATGGTCCTGATGTAAAGTTCTATCACGGTCACTTTGAAGTCATTCGATTCTCAATTTTATAAGTATATTTCATGTTTCTAGACTCCGTGAACTGTTACATTCACTGTTTTCTAATCATGACTTTCTTCTATAAATTTCTCTTTAAGATTTCCCTCTGCCTATTACTTCCAACTTTAAGTTAAGTCGGCTAATTTGTTCTGATTCAGCAGAATCTAAGCTATCAAGCTTACGATGGACATTATAGTCTCCCAGGCTTATGATAGGCATTATAGCATCCAAGGTTTCCGTGGATAGTCTGGGTATATCTATGATGAATTGTTGCACTGAAACAGAGTTAATTTATGAAATATAAATATTCTTCTCATAAAATAATATTACATGAAAGAATCTAACTACTAAAAGAGGGAAAAAAAATACATTTAGTTCAATATTAGTTGTTGACAGTTAATTTACGTTGTTTTCCTTGACTGCTCATCTGTAGGAGTTTTTTAGCAGCTGTTTTATTGGTTGGAGAATTTTAGTTGTTTATAACACTATGAAGCAATTCCTTTTCAGATTCAGCATCCAAGATCCCGTTTAGACAGGTTTGATATGGTGATAACACCAATGCACGATTATTACCCATTTACTCCTGAAGCACAGCGACAGGTTCCTCGCCTTTTCCGGAAATGGATTACGCCCGATGAACCTCCTAATGAACGTGTTGTATGTATCCTTATTATTCAAATATATGTTTAGTTTGCTACAATAATTGTTGTAGCTGATATTATATTGTATGGGTGTTCTTGTCATTGGTCAGGTCCTCACAGTAGGAGCCCTCCATCAGGTAGATTCTGCCGCACTACGAAGTGCAGCTATCGCCTGGCATGATGAGTTTGCACCTCTCCCCAAGCCTTTGCTGGTTGTGAACATTGGAGGGCCCACAAGTAATTCCCATTCCTTTTTCCTGATGATGCAATCAGTAAAACCTCGTTCAACTTATTTGTTTTGATGAATTTTTTTACCAACTTTGCTTGATTATTAAGTGTTATATGATGTATAGTCCTTTTATTAAGATGGGAAATGTTATAATGGGCGGACTTGGAAGGGTGTTGGAAGTGCAATTCTTGGTCTATGGTAAAAAATTGGATATTTAATTGATTTGGGGTTTCACTCTTTTCCCACTATTTAATAGTTTTAAAGTTTCATAGGCAATGTACACTTCCTGATATTTTAAATTGAAATCTTAAGACCTTTTCAACATATAGTTGGAATTTCATTCTGTAATGAAAAATGTTCTAAATCACTTAGACGGGCATGTAGGCAGGGAATAGGTGGAGCCATAAAAATATTGATAAACTTATGTATATTTCTTATCATACATAGCTAATAAAATGTGAAATATACTAATTCAGTATCACGTTGTCAGTGAAAATGTTACCCCAAAATATGATATATCAGTGACTACTGCATTGATTACACCTTTACTATTAATTTTTTATAATTTTATGATTAAGGCCTATTCCATGTGCACAGACCAGACTTATTTATCATCTTGAAAACTGAAACGACTTTGCTACTCCAAGCATTAGTATCTTCATTGAAAAATAGCCTTCATTCCTTCTTCCCCTTTAGCTATTTCTGGGAAGTTGATTTGCCTTCAATTCTGTTTTTAGCCAGTCGACCTTTTCATCCAATGGCTGTTCATATTCTCAAAATAGTATACATTGATAGGGTACTGCAGATACAGCACGGACCTCGCAAAACAATTATCAGCGTCTCTGCATAATGTCCTCACAAGCTGTGGAAGTGTGAGAATATCTTTCTCAAGGAGAACACCAGAAAAGGTGTGAAAAGTTTACTTCTGAATTTTTCTGTGGTTTGAATTTGACTGATATATCCCTCCTTATAGATCATCCAATTTTGCGCATTTTTTTAACTTATACTCTTCTTATTGGTTCCTATTGACAGATTTCTAACACAATAATTAAAGAAGTCGGAACTCATACAAAAATCCACATATGGGATGGTGAAGGTACATTACATCCCAATGTAACATGATAAGTAATTCGTGGCTTGAACTTTCAGAACTTTTAGCTAATGAGTGTATTGTCCTAATCAGGACAGAATCCGCACATGGGACATCTGGCCTGGGCTGATGCTTTTGTAGTCACTGCTGATTCGGTTAGCATGTTGAGTGAGGCTTGCAGTACAGGGTAAATTCCCAACATAGTTTTGCTATTTTCTTATTTTCGATGGCACCTATTCCGAGTATCTGACCTGATATTATGGTAACTTCAGGAAGCCTGTTTATGTTGTTGGGGCTGAACGCTGTACGTGGAAGTTTGTAGATTTCCATAAAAAGTTAAGGGAAAGAGGCCTTGTTCGACCTTTTACTGGTCTTGAGGATGTAAGTGACAACTTCCCTATTATTCCCGTTACAAATATATTTGAGTACTGTGCATTGGTAGGTATGGTTATATGGAACATGTATATTTTTTGAGCCTGCATAAAACTTAAAATAGAGACAATTCCGCACAGTGATTGGGGTTCGGTGTGATTATCCAATAAATAAATAAAAAATTTAAAAACTAAGCTAAGTTTTTAAAAAAATGCAGTAACTACCTTGGTATATCTGCTTTTACATGATGCATTTGCCGTTTGTAATAGGAATTAGTGATGTCATCAAATATTCTTGTATTGATGTCCCTCGCTTTATAAGTGCGTTGTATTGGTTGATTCAAAATCCGATCTGTGCACCTCAAAGCTTTTCTAAGCCTCTTGAATTGCTTGACTTTTCATGTTACATTTTGCAGTGGTGTTCGGTCAAATATTTTATAGCGATCTCTTTCAAACTTTTCTAGGTATTACAACTAGCTTGACCTTTTTGTGTTACTTTTTACAATTACAATTTTTGGACGTTCTTAATATAACCTATATTCAATCTGTACTAATATATAATATATGATGAAGTTGCAAACTTCGACAACTGTTGGGGTAACATGTTGAACATTATCAAACCTCAAGGTTCTACTAATTACTAATTATCAAACTAACTGGGTTATCCTGTAATTACTCGGAACATTGTGATCAACTCCTAGAATATGTAAGTATGGTTTTGACGGATCAGTGGCTGATGCAATCTATAAGTTGGACCTACTCGCAATTTGTTGGATGTTCGTGTGGAATTTTTCACACATTTATACTCTTCTGTCCGTTGTTTATGTTCTATATCATGGAAGCAGATACCAAATTCTTGGTGTGCAAATTTCGATTTATTGCTGGGGAACTTATCAACTACATTTATGGTCTTGACTGTTAATTTTTTATATCTTCATATGTTATTGATTTTCAGACAAGACCGTTAATTTTTTGTATCTTCGTATGTTATTGATTTTCAGATGTCAGAAAGCTGGAGTTACCCACCTCTAAACGATACTTCAGAGGCCGCAAACCAAGTTCGTAAAGCGCTTGCCGAGCGTGGGTGGAGATTGAGGCCGTAAAAACAATTTTTCTACTGTTTGTGTGGATGTTTAATCTATTTGCGCGAAATGTGTGTTTACAACAGTTTGTGTTTTACTATTTCTTCAAGTTGCAGCATTTCCTCTTGAAATAGAGATAGAAGAACCACAGACGACACATACATAAAATGTTTATAAAGCCTTGGTAGCTGTTGCATATTTGTTCTGCACAATGATTATTGACTTCATTAATGCGGCCTGTATGTACATAAGGATACTTTGAGTTGGATTCAATTGAATAATGTAAAATGCAATTAAATTTGTTTGGACAAAGTATTGGCCTTGGTTCGGTAATAACATTTATGTGAACTCAAAAGTTTGTGTCAGAACTGAAAAAAAAAATAATAATAAATAAATAAATAAAAATAAAAATAAAAAAAACAAGCCTATGGAAGAAATTGTCGTCACTTGGATTTTTGGAAAAATTGATGTATTACATTTGACTAAGTTATCACATCATAAGTTATAGCTAGAACTGAGAATGAGACTCGAAAAAAATTGAATTTAAATCACATTGAAGCAAATAGTAATCGTTAACATTGACTTTTGCCGGGCTGAATTGAATTGAAAAAATAATTGTATGGTTTGAAAGATCTCACAAATATTTGTATTGAGGTTGAAATCGAATAATTTAAAATAATTACATGGTTTGAAAGATTTCACAAATATATGTATTAAGGCTCAAATAGAATAATTTCAGTAATATATTGAAGAATGAAAATTAAGAATCAAACTATTTGTGTAGTGTCCACTTACTTATTATTGACAACTCTAAGTTTTTCATACTTAAAATGATTTTTCAAAAACAATTTGTTACATAAGGCACTACAACAAAACCTCTCATTCTAAGTTTGCAGAACTACTTTACTTTAAAACTTAACTCCATCAGCTTACTCAAATAAATGTGGGATCTCAACTTCTCAAATCTCAAAGCTCAACATGCTCAAATATTAAGTCATAACCAAGTCATGAAAAAAAACATATCGTCTCAAGTTCTATAGTTAAATGAACCAAATCATCATGCTATGTAAACAAGTCTAATAACCAAGTCATAGACAAATGTCTCAATAATCATAAAAACATCCAACTGTTCAAAACCCACACAACCCTTTAAGTATGATAGAGCGTTCATGTAGTGGGATTGTTAGAGTTTGAGAAAGGAACTTATGAATTTTTAGGATGAGAAAGTTGGCGTTCCCTTAGACTACGAATAACAGCAACCGTTCCAAATACCCAAGCATCCAACCACCCTAGTATTAATTAATTTATCTCTCTTCCACATCATCAATAATCATCCCAACCACACCATCTCAATTTTGCAAGTTTATCAGCAACCACACCAACATCCAACCACAACATTTTTTTTCTTAATTTGATTTTATTTAATTATTATATTTTTTTTATTTCATTTTATTTTAATTACTAATTAATTCTTTTATTTGCTTTGATTTAATATAATTATATAATTATTTTATTTGATAATTATTTTATTTGCTTTGATTTAATATTATTATATAATTATTTTATTTGATTTGATTTAAATAAGGCGATTAAATAAAATATAACCACATCGATTACATAAAATATACAATTTCATAAATAGACAATTAAATAAAATAAAACCACAACGATTACATTAAATAGGCAATTACATAAACAGACGATTACATAAAATAAAATTACATTGGCTAGACAATTACATAAACAGACGATTACATTAAATAGATGATTACATAAAAAAGAGCACAATCATACCAACTAAACCATCATGGGAATAATTCCTGCATAAGGCGGTTTTTGACAGCTTCATCTTGAGGAGACAAGTTGCTTTTACCCATCAAAGTGTTGAGCATATTCATTTTGTTGTTGAGCGTGTTCAAGGCTAATTTTTGCATCTTAATTTCTCCAATCTTGTTAATTGCTTCAATTTCTTTCTCACGTGTGATCCTCATTGCATTAAGTGCTTCAGTGTAGTCATCAGGAACAACTGGGGGTTGTGATGCAGTGGCTTTTCCTTTCCTTTTTTCCTTTCGCCTTGTCTCTGCCAGTTGGACGACGAATTGTTGAAGTTTCACTAACTTGGATTTCATTGTTTGGGTCCTCATCTCCTCCGGTAGTTCTTGATCTTTTGGAGCTTTCACGATCTTCTTCAACATCATCATCGCCAGCATATTCTCGATCAATGCGAGTACGATGACGCTCAACACCCAATTTCAATTCCCACTTTGGATAATGACGCATAATCTTTTCAAAAACTTCATGATGCGTAAACTTCGTACCTTTTTCGCTGCTGTAAAATTTTTGAGCTATCGTTTCGACATCTGCATCAGACATACTGTAACACCCCGCTTATCAGAGTAACTTTTAAACTGTTTAGCTCTGATAAGCGGGGTGTTACAGGTGGTATCAGAGCTGTATCAGAGCTAAACAGTTTAAATGCTCTGCAAAGTTCAAAGTTTCTGAAAGAGAAGTTTTCAGAGAAGTTCAAGTTTTACAGGAAGTTTCAAGAAAACCCGACCACACCACGCTCACACCTCGTCAACTACCAGGTAAGTGCTGTACAAAGTTTTATACAAGTTTTTCAATATATTCAAATTTACTAAGTCTATGCTCGATAAGAAATCAGATGTACCAACTCTAGTAATTGGTATATATGTTCAAGTATTAAAGGGAAATCTAGTTTATCAAGTTAACTAGATCAAAAATATGAACTTGAACATTCCAAGTTAAGCCATAAGAATAAGATTCAAGTTATGATCATAAGGATTGAAGATGTAAAAATAAGATTTAAGTTATGATATGATCATAAAGATTTAAGAATGAGATATAAGTTATGATATAAAGATTGACTATGAGATTCAAGTTAAGAAATGATTATAAAGATTGATGATGAATAAGAAGTGACGGTATTTCAGGATATAATTCCCAACAAGTACGGGAAAAAAAATCATAGAGGTTTGAAATAAGAACCAAAAAGCTGGAACAGATCCTGTAGGCTTGAAAACTGAACCGTAAGAAATAAAGTTTTAAGAAAATAGTCAAATTTTTATAAATCAGAAGTTTTGATATCTTATCAGTTAGATATCATGAGTTAAAAAGTGGCAAAGTTCGAGATAAAGTCATAAGTTATTTATATTAGTACTTGTAGAATAAGAACACGTCTACAAAGTACTTTTCAGAAATCAATGAGTATAAGTTTAAGGTATCGACATATAATAGTCACGTAGTCGGGAAAATTATGGAAACCTGAAATAAGGGTTATTAAGTCCGAATTACCTGGAGACTTGAAAATCGAACCTTAAAAGATAACAGAAATACATTCCAGATACCGAGATAAGTATTTAAGTTCTCGGAAGAATTTTAAAGTTAAGCAAGATTAATCTGGATATGTAAAAGTTAAAGATATACATGTAAAAGTTAAAGATATACATGTAAAGGTTAAAGATATATATGTAATCTTTAACATGTAAAAGTTAAAGATAGTCTTTTTAATAAAAGACTAATATGTTTCTTTGGAAAAATTATTAGTCCCCAAAGAGAGATGAGTATAAATGATGAGTTTAATGTCATAAATGAGAAATGGCGAGAAGAAGTAAGAAAAGAAAAAGATTAACCGGAACTCTAGCACAAGCTAGGTGTTTTCGGAAAAATTACAAATTCCTTAAAGTTTGGTATAGCTATTTATTAATGGCTATACTGTTCAAGTTATATGATTAGTGGTTTTAGAATGCCGCAAGGCAAAAGTTTCAAGACCACAAATGAGTAAAGTTTAAGAAGTATAAGATCGTGATTAAATCAAGAAGTTATTTCAGTCCAGAAGCAAGTAGTATTGATGTGTGAATTAAGTTTATTCGAGTAGAGAATAGTTTACACAATCAATCTACTTGATAGAAATTCCAATAGTATGGAAAGTAAAAAGCAAGGCAAAGATACAAGCACATTGTTGAGAAATTCCTAAGAAGCTAGTACAGTAATATCTTAGAAAGAGTTACAGATAAGCATAAAGGAATTCTCAACTAAGTACAAAGTTATAGTACATAAAGGGAGGGTGCGTCTCAAGAGCACAAGACTCCATAACTCTGCCACCCAGCATGGCTGTAGTTTATAATGATAGATCTAAAGGATCAAATGCTCGCTTGCGTTTGAATCCTGGAGTTTCCACAGAATCTTGAACGGTTGAGATGCTGTTCTGAAGCTTCTGGATGAGTTCAGATGATGTGTTTGCAGACTTGAATATTTCTCTTTGAAAGGGAGATATAAAAGTTTGATACACTCCTTCATCTAGAAATCCAAGCAAGTGGTGGAAATAGTTATTGAAATTTAACAAACCAATAGGTTTGGTATGAAATTTCATTTCTGCCCAAGTAGCAAGGGTAAATGCAGTCATTAAAGTTCCATATCCACCAGGAAGAATGATGAAAGCATCACAACTAGATATCATAGACATCAAGCAGTCATAAATTGAAAGAGTTATCATCAAAGTTGCAGAATCTTTTACCACCTTTGATGAAGTGAGATAAAAAGGAAGGATACTTCTCACCTGGATGTCGAAGCATTTAGCAGCCATTAAGAGGTTGTTAAAGAAATAGATACTAGTTCCTCCATAAAATATGTTGATGTTATGTTTCCCCAATTCTTTCACCAGTTGGCTTACAACATAAATGTTGTGAGGAACANGATTGCCTTTTAAAGAAGAAAGAGAGTTGCTTTTAAAGAAGAAAGTTCCGACAAGAAAGCAGTTGAGTCTTAAATGACTCTTATCTGTTGGAAAGGATAAGAAATATGTACAGTACAACAGTGACATCAAGAACAGTGTTGACAAACATGATCAGTGGAAATGATATTTTCCGGACTATGAAGTTTTTCTTCATGTTTGAACAGAAGCCATAAAGACATCAGTTCTCGATGCACATATCCACTAGAATGTGTATCAAGAATCTGCTGAATAGCTTGATCCAGAGATTCCTTACTCAAGCCATTCTTGATTAAAGTAATTTTATCTTCTCGATTATTTGACAGGAAGCCTAAAGAAGTACAGCGAGTGTCGCAGTTCCTGCGAGCACATTTATGGCAGCCACCTAATCTTTTTGCTCTACGTTTCTTGGCAAAAGTGCTTCTACCCATACCTGACAGATACTTGTATGCATTGGGATATTCGCCAGATACACGGACCTTTGCTTCGATCAATCATCTTATATCATTTGGGATATTATTGAGCATGAGTATTTTTAATCTTTCTACTCGAGCTCGATAAATTCTCTTTATGGTATTAAGAGGAAGAAAAGAATAGAATTTTTGGATTTTTAGCAGTGCTAAATCCATTGGTGAATCGGACCATTGTTGAGGAAGATGGAGGGATTACCGAAGGGGTTATAAAGAATAGATGAGTATGAGATAAGTTGCGAGGTATGATTAAAGTATACCGAATGATAGAATACGCAACCAGAAGGAAATTAATGCAGCAAAAAGAAGATGTGAAATGTCAACAATAATGCAAATTGTTGTGATAAGCTGAAGATAGTATTACAATCAGTATGCATTTAATGCCGTTGCAATCAGATGTGAGATGTCAGCAATCAGATGATAGTTGTCGGCAATAAGTGAGATGCTGCAATATTATTAATGCAGTTGCAGTAATGAAGGAAAATAAGTTTACCAATAAGGTTGGAATTATGAGATGACCAAGAGAATGGTCAAGTTATTCCATATCAGATCAGTAATTTCAACAAAATTCTCGACTATAGTTAAGTCGGAGAAGTTGAAGTTAGACAATATCAATAGTGATATTGAGCATAAGATTTCTCAAAAGAGAAACAAGTTGAGTATAGAAAATTATGAGTATATAATGGAGATGTGACTTGTTAAAGTTTACAAGTGACATCGATATTAAGGTACAATGTATATAGATGTTCCGCACCCGAAGGGCCCCGGGTTGTGGGTAAATCGTATACAATGTATCGTATAAGTATTCAAACAAGTATTTAATATCAATTATTCTCTAAAGTTATTCAGTGTGCATAGAATTTTATGTAGCTAAGTTATGAAGTTATGTGTGTGATCCAAAGTATGTGCTTTTGCACAATGATTTTAATAAGATTTAACTACGAGGATCAGCCGAGATAAGTTATGGACCATAAGGTTCACTGGCTGTGTAAGTAAGATATTTCCTCGTTAGTAGAAATGGAATCACCACATATAAAGTTTAATGCCACTGAAAAGTGAGAAGTTGATATTAACACTCGTTTTTCAGATTACGAGTTATGATGTATATATCTCAGATTCAGTATTTCCGAGGGCGGAAATAGTTTTAAGGGGGTAGATTGTAATATCCCATTTAGTAATTAATAAAAGTAATTATTTTAGTTCTAAGTTTGAACTAATTACTTTTATTAATAATGCTCGTTCCTAGTTTCGAGCTCAGTTATCAAGTTAATCAGTTAAAAGTTCAAGTTGAAAGTATTCTCGGTTAAATTTTATTTAATCGAGCTAGTTCAGTAATTAATTAATCTGGTCTGTTTATTTTTATAAATGAATTTATAAGATGAGATTAATTATAATAAGATGACAAATAATAAAAATCGAGTATATTTTGATTACTCGTTCAAGATAAGTCGTGAACGGAACCAAGCATGTTCGGTTACGAGTTAAGATTATTACCGAATAAATAATTCTCGAGCCTAGCTTAGTTTTGAGTATTGATCAAGTTATAAGGATTAATTACACATTAATGTTTATTGAAGTGAAATAAGTTATTCAAGTTCAAGTAACATTCCATTTTATTTAGCTAAATGAATGTAAATTTGGCCATTTATAGTTTGAATGAGAAAGAAAAAGAATAATGAGTCGAGACAAGTTAGGTCTCGAGTTCGGTTAAGTATCCATGAACATTTAAGTTATAAATGTTCAAAGAAGTGAGAAATTTATTTAGACATTTTAGTCTGTTTAAATTATTAGAGAGAAATATGAAATTTTTAGAATTTTCATTTTTTTCGGTTTTCGATTGTAGTAGGAATTTATGTCCGATTTCAGTTCCGAGAAATAAATTAAATTATTTTCTCTCTATTTTTTTAGTAGACTACAAGATAAGAAAAAATTTTTTAGCATAAAAAGGAAAAATGCCAAAAGAAAAGAAGGAAATTCGAAAATAGTAAGAATTTTCGATTTTACGGTAACTGTTCATTTTAAGCCAGAATTTGGTTCCGTAAATTGGAGAATTTTCACTAAAACTCGAATTTAATCATTGAGATCAGATTAGGATCAGAAGAGGGGCCTTTCTAAGCATTTACTATGGGTTGGAGAAGTTTACAAGTTAAGAATACTATTTATTATCTATATTTATTTTTACAAGTTTGTATTGTTTACTTTGTTAATTTCTTCACTCAATTATGATGTCTTGCAAATTGTGCCTATAAATAGAGGCCTAAAATTCAGAGTTTTTGACACCAAAATAAAGTTCCAAAGTTAAATAAAAGTGAAAGAGAGAATGAGTGGGAGAAACTTTGGAGAAGTAAAGAAGATGAAGTAAAGAATGAAGTTTTTACTTTGTCAAGAAGATGAGGTAACTCACTTATCTTAAAGTAAATGTTTAAGTTTATGTTTTGATGTTAAGTTTACATGTTTATAAGTATGTATAAACATGATAAAGAAGTTAAGTTTATAATTGATTCTATGAATATAAAGAGTTAAATATATTCAAGATCAATTATATGATGTACATGCTTGAATTTGATAAGATGATGATAAATATATGAATAAACTGGAATTATATGATTTAAATGAATGATTCTTATGTAAAAGAGAAGTACATGAGAACAAGAATTAAGAGATTTAGTAAAGTATAACTTGAGTTATGAATATATGAAGATGAACATGCAAGATAAAGATTATGTTCACTATTAAAGTTAAAGTTTTCATAACTTGATGAATATGTATGAAAAGATTATGAAATTAGAAGTATGTATCGTTTTTTCCGTCTCTTCTCTGGCGATTCAAAAGACCGCGACAAAGCCGAGCTTCTTCTTCATCCAGTGAAGCCTTCCTTGGCGGCGGCGCGCCTTCGGCTGGTGGTCGCCTTCGACCGCCGGCCCCTCAGCTGAACCTGATGTTGCCGTAGTGTTCCCGATGCTCGCAGGGAGGTTGTACCCTAGGTCAACGGCGAGGTCGCGGCGAGACGGGGCGAGCCTTTCGGTCGGCGATTGGGCTGCAATTGGTGGCGGTGATTGTCAGCCGGTCTCAATTGGAGGTAAGTTTTCTCTCCTGCTGCGTTTTTGGTCGTGATTTTGGGGCTCCCCTCGGACGGTGAGCTTTTTCTGGTGAGGCGCTTTTTGGGGCTTTTCCGGTGGGGCTCCGTTTTGGGGCTTCTCGACTTAATGTCGGTGGACTGCGGTGATTTTGACTGGTTTGGGTCAGTAAGGGGGTGGGTCTCTGGCGGCGAGCGGGAGTTGGTCTCGCCGGCGTCAGGGTTGAGGGGCCACGACACCATCCCAATCCTCCGTTCGGCTAGTGGTGTTAGGCGGCGGGGGTCCGGTCTAGTTGAGTGCATCTAGTGGTGTTAGATGTGCTCAGGGGGATTGGGTGTGAGGGTTGGGTTGGTTGTGGTTTCTCTTCGGTCAATGGCGGGTCGTATCGGGGAATCTTCTGGGTATTGGGTTCACCTACTGCTAGGCGTTCGTGCAGTTTCAGTAGCGGGACTTGGACTCGGGATCTTTCTTGTGACGATCGATCACTACTGGTTGGGGCGGTGTCGACGAGCTGAGGAAGGGCCAGTGTTATTTATCTTCTTTGTTTCGTTTTTGTTTTCGTGTTTGTGTTGTTGGTTTGTTGCTGTTGTTGTTGTGTGCTAGTATGGCTCCAGTGGGCTCGTGTGCAACCTTATTCTCCTGTTGGGAGCGCACTCGAGTATTCTCCTGTTGGGAGGTTTCTCTTTTTTATTAGTAGTTATTCCGGGTATTCTCCTGTTAGGAGGGTTCTCTATTTGTATTAGTCGTTTTGTAGTAGTGTTTATTTGTGTTTGTTGTGTCTGGTTTTCTCGCGTTGCGAGCAGTATTCCGGTCTAGGTTGCATTGGTGCTATTGTAACCTCTCAGTTACCCAGGATTCGGGCTTTGCCCTTGTACATTGCCGGTTGGCGTTTTTTATTGAGAATTTTATGTCGTTGGAAAAAAAAAAAGAGAAGTATGATGTATGNAAAAAAAAATTAAAGTGCGAAGATATTGTGTGATGAATATGCAATAATTGTGTAACTGATGTATATGCAATAATTGTGTAACTGATGTATAATATTGCTCGTTCCAAACACCATGAATGTCTAAGAAAATAAACCATGTTTGAATCAGAGAACAGACTCACTGATTCAACTATTCAATAAACTCAAAAATAATATTCACTCAAGTCAATCACAAATCACTCTTCTTTTTCACCACTCTCAAATGAAAGAGATAAGCAATAACCATAATCTATATATATATAATAAGAATTAAGATTTATCAAAATTAGTAGGTCAATTTATGGTCAAAGTCTGGTTTGCATTAATTATTTTCCAAAAATGGCAGGTTTTATGTCCTTTTCACACGCCTCATTAATTACACCGAATTAATTATCATAAAATCATTCCATATGAGTTGTTTTTGTTACACGCCATTGCATTAATTTCGGCCTAATAAATAGCGAGCATTAACTGCAACAGATAATATGTAATAAATCCTTCTTTCACGCCATTACATTAATTTTTTCACAATTTGGACTCAACTTTTCTCATTTTT
The DNA here is from genome assembly GCA_008636005.1 of Striga asiatica. Lineage (NCBI taxonomy): Eukaryota > Viridiplantae > Streptophyta > Magnoliopsida > Lamiales > Orobanchaceae > Striga > Striga asiatica. The sequence continues at coordinate 1,217,783 of BKCP01000002.1, forward strand.
TGTGGAGGGATTTATTTCATTGTATATGATTGATGCAAATCTTTGTTTATGGAATCCAAATCCGTACAATACACTAATGTCCGTACAATACAAGTAGTATCTGTTGTAAATCTGCCGAAAATAATTTAATATATACTGGTATAAATCTATTGAAAATAATTTAATATATACTGGTATAAATCTGCCAAAAACTAATTAAAAAATAATTTAATATATAATGTATCTATACTTATATAAAGAGGCCATCCCATTTACTACAATTAGTAGGAAGAAAAGTCAAAGGTAATTAATGCATTCTATTTCTATCAATTAATTTTTATTTAATTGTTTTTTCCCATAAAATCGGTATAAAAAAATGTACGTAAAACAAACAAAAAGGCAGTTTGATCGGATGATAAAATCATGATTTTACCAAAAATAAATCAGTAGGTCAAACCTAAATTGAAGGTTTGGTTGTCTATATAGATATTGATTTACGTAAATCAATACATTTAATATTTATAGTTTGTGTAGATTTAAAATTCCTTCTTATCTTTGTACAAAAAATCTTATCTAATTGTATGGAAAATATGATCTGATTTGTTCCTCTACATATAATGTGATTTACATTTATCAAGATTTTTTCTTAAAAATCATAACAGATATTGATTCTACTCTACTAATTATAAATCATAAATCTCAAAATATTGAGCCATCGTCTTCCTCACTTTCAACCTCCTGCGAAAAAAATATCCCCAATCAGTCTTTCATTCAAAATAATGAATCAAGGATTTTGCTTAATCAAACAAGTTAATAGGTCTAATAGACCTATGCTTAAAGTTTTAATTGTAAGAATATTTTTACAAGACTGGGGCAGCACGTACAAATCCTATCTCGAGTTGATTCTGCACGATAAAACTGTAAGCAAAATTATTTTTACTTCTTTTTTTTTATTTCGAAATATGAAACGTATATTTTTTATTTTTAAAATTTAGAATGTTCCTTATTTCTTCTAGAGATCGTGTATATATTTAGATATTTACATTATTTATGATTTTTAAACAAATTAATTTTTTATGATTGATTTTTTGTACATGTTTAGTTTGTGAGAATGACGAGTTGTCCAATAATCAAACTCATAATGTTGTGTACAAGGAGGTATTTAATAATATATGATTGTTTCTTTGTCAAATACTATTTAATATTGCATCTTATAATATAATATTCTCCAAATAAATACATCCCGTGCCTCGCACGGGTTACGTACTATATATATATATCATATATTTTTCTTTATTCATGTATATAATTATAAGACTGGATAAATAGCCTTAAAATTGTGCACCCTGTGCATTGCACGGGCTCTGCACTAGTACCCCATATGGTCAGTCCAATTATTCATATATGCTGCTTCATAAGGTTAGTTCCCCTAGTATGTTGCTTTTCTTATTTGACTTCAACTATTTCATTTTCTACAATCTCTTATCTTTGCATATAGTAAGTTGCTTCTTATCCCATCCGCACTTAAATAGGTAAGTGTCCTCATTCTCCAATATAGTAAGCAATCTCTCTTGATTTCCTACGCAATAATTAGCCGAGCTTAATCCTTAATTAAACAAATTATAGAATAAGGAAATAAAATAAATTTGAATCTCTTAAATTCGGACAATATTACAATACCGAGATGCTCTCGATTCTAAAGTATAACTCGAGATTTTCAATTTACAATTATGCTATGGAGTCATCGGATGACTCGACTGATGGAGTCATCAACACTTATTCACCAATAGTATATTGACACATGTCCTACAATAAATATACTTTGTGTATGTATCAATACATTAAGTAGTAAATGATTCCATAAAAAAAATCATGATAGCTCAATAGAATTTTTGTTCCAATTTAATGTCAAACAATTAATGTAGACCAACGCAACAAATTGCGAATATTTTAAACAAGAAAGAAAAGTGCTTCTTCTACAACCGTGGATTAACATCCCCATATCAATCATGAAAAATGAACGGCGATCCTCATTTCACTCTGCTCTAGCAATCTAGAGAGAGAAAGCGAACCACCTTTCCAGCAGGAGAACAATCTTTTGTTGGGGACTTGGGGTTTATTTTTTCGAACCGGCCTCCTTCTTTCTTATTTCCATTCGATTCTTTTCAGTTTCTTTATTTTCTCCATTAAATAGATAAACAATAGTAAACGGGAGAGGAAAAGAGAAAACAAAAAGAAAAAGAGGAAAATTGAGGCATTTTTCGCCAATGGTAGAGTTGGGCTCTTGAGATTATCTGCAGAAATTCATAGAAAGGTTGAAATTCAGACATATATAAACCAAAGATTCAATTTTTGGAAGAGGGCATATCAGCTTCCTAATAAAAAATGAAAGAAGCTAGCTGAAATTTCTGGGAGGTATTTGTTAGGAACTTGGGATTGAAAAGACAATCAAATTGGGTCTTAGGGCATCCATTTTTTCTTGAGAAAAGATGGGTTCTTTAGAAGTTGGCATCTGATAATTTTGGAAAAGAAAGGGGAAAAAAAAAGATTGGGCCTTGGGACAGAGGTAGAAATTGTTTTTCTCAATCAAACAAAAAATGGCTGCAATGGAAATGGAAAATGTCGAGTGTGTTTCTTCATCGGATGAAATTGAAGATGAAGAGATCCGATCATCAGTTGCCTCTCATCGGCTTCATGCAAATGATCCTCATCAGTATTCTTCTTCAAAGCCTCATGGTGCGGTTTCCAGAATTGCCCCTACAAGTGTCTATGAATTGCTGGAATGCCCTGTTTGCACTAATTCTATGTACCCACCGATTCATCAGGTCTGCCTTTTGCTTGCTAGTTAGTGCTTGTGATTTTGTTTTCAGCATTTTGTTCCCTGTATGTTCTTCTGTTAGTTTACGATTTTGTGCAGTGATGCATGTTCTTTTGGTTGAGATTGTATTATCTGTTTATCTTGTGAGGAAAATTAGGAATTGGATGCCAGACTTTCTGTTGATGATATTAATTATGAAGTCCTATGAAAAAAAGTTACTTTTAGCTTTTGGCCATAGTGGAGAATGAAGAAACCCAAAAAAAAAAAATTGTGATTTCAAATGCTAACTTTATCTCTAAACAGTGTAAGAGTTTGCCACAAAGATCGTCGATCAGAAATTTAAGAAACAATCATTTAAAAGAATTTTCGCCTCGCCGTTTTTCATTTATAGACTCGTCTAATTCACTTGCAACTGTTGTGAAATACGATAAACGAACACGTAAAGCCGCAAAACAAATTAATCTGAGTAACTAGAGAAACTGAATCGAATGATATTTGCCTTTTATACTTTTTTATTTTTTCAGTGTCATAACGGGCACACACTTTGTTCAACATGCAAAGCGAGGGTCCATAATCGGTGCCCCACTTGTAGACAAGAACTCGGGGACATTAGGTGCTTGGCACTAGAAAAAGTTGCTGAGTCACTTGATCTGCCGTGCAAATACTATTCCTTGGGATGTTCAAAAATTTTCCCTTACTACAGCAAACTCAAACACGAGGCTGTTTGTGATTTCAGACCATACAACTGCCCGTATGCCGGATCAGAATGTGCTGTGACGTGTGATATTCCTTTTCTGGTTAAGCATTTGAGAGACGACCACAAAGTGGACATGCACGCGGGCTGTACTTTTAATCATCGTTATGTGAAGTCCAATCCTCGTGAAGTGGAAAATGCAACGTGGATGTTAACGGTGAGTTAATTGTTATTTCTCTTTTTTTACTTCCGTCTGCGCTTGCATTGTAGGTTTGATTATTTTGTGGGGTTATTTTGAGTAGCCATCCCTGATGTTTGGCCTAATTACAAAAAAGAAAAAGAAAAATGAGTATTTTTTTTTTCTTTTTCAAAATAACGAGTTATTTGTTCGAAACCATTCTGTTAGGAATTTTGAAATGGATTTGGATTTTTGTAATTGGTTTGAATCTTGGGTGTGATTTGTAGCTAGCGATTATTGTTTTTGCAGTGAGACTTAACTATCATTTGATTTTGCATGTTTTCTTACTTTTCTTTAGCACTTCCTTTTGGCTATCAACCTTTGGTATTGAACACATAAATTATGAGACCGATCATGTTCAACTGTGGCTACTTCATTTTGGTAGTATGATGTTTCTATGTAAGTTTCTGTAATATTCAAGATTGTAATTATATAAGTTTCTGTAATTGATATAATTTGGAAAAATCATTTTTACCTCGTTAAGGAAGGAAGTGAAACTAAATTGAGTTTTGAATTTGATAGTAGCTTGAGACTATGTTAAGTGAATAATTGACAGTGTATATGTCTTGATGTGCTTATATTGAGTGGATATATAATTCCTGGGGCACTAAATTTCTAAAGGTTTAGTCTACTCCCACAAAAACAAAACAAAAACTACGTATGCAAAGTTACATATAACCCTTCATTTTTTTCCCCCCATTTTACAAGTCACAGCTTTAGCAGGGACGAATCCAAAAAAACTAAAAGCTCAAGGGGTTGTATATGCCATAATGGGTTATTTTTGTTATCTTGAAGTACAGCTGGTTGGTTTAACATCCGTTTTGTATATGTAATTAGCCCATAGCTTGTATTAGTATATGCAACTATATGGACGTATTTATACAATGACTCTTGTAAACGAACATTCATCACATAGTTTATGTTCCTTGTTTACTTGAAGGGATGGGATAGGATGGGATAGGACATGGTTTATGTTCCTCATTCCTCATGGTTTAATTCAATGAGTCGGCTTTTGTCTCATGAGCCAGCTTACTAAATCTATAATTATTTGGGCATTCAAGGGTATAATGGACATTATACATGTCATTTTTTGGACAAGAAGGTCATTTTTGTGTTGGGATAAAAATATCCCACTCTCATAAGATGTGATAGAATTATCCTGCCAGCCAGTAATGGTTACAGGCGTGTGCCCACCAGCCACATACATGACAGATAGGATTTATCCCTATCCTGATCCCCCATCCTATCCATCCTAGGCCTAAGAGCTTTGAAAATTATTGTTTGAAATTTACTAGGGGCCAATCACAAATTTGTAGAAATGTCTGGGTCCTTCTGTAATTAGTCTAGACCTAAGTAGTCTCTCTCTCTCTCTCTCTCTCTCTAGCATAATTTTGTAGTGTGGTTGCACTATTAGGTATTCCATTGTTTCGGACAATATTTCTGCCTCCACTTTGAGGCCTTTCAGCTGGGAATGGCACCCGTTTACATGGCCTTTCTCCGTTTTATGGGAGACGAGACGGAGGCTCGAAACTACAGCTACAGCCTCGAAGTCGGAGGCAACGGGCGGAAGCTCACATGGGAAGGGACCCCACGAAGCATTCGCGACACCCACCGCAAGGTCAGGGACAGTCACGACGGCCTCATCATACAACGCAATATGGCCCTCTTTTTCTCCGGTGGAGACAGAAACGAACTCAAGCTCAGAGTCACGGGCCGCATTTGGAAGGAGCACCACAATCCCGACTCCCATACCCAATCTTTGTAGCTAATCTTTTTAAGTGTGTGTGAGAAGAAGATGGGTTTTTTGTCAAATTGACCATTGCTAATCATAATGTTGTGCCAAAATCAAATAATTTGTGTGTTTAACGCTAAAGGGGCAAATGAACTACAGCTCATTGCAATTACAATACATTGGTCAATTTTTTGGTTTTAATTCATTTCACATCTAATGTCAGCTGGTGCGATTGGAGAGCCTTGACAGAATTTCAAAGCCTGGCCGGCGGTTAGGGTTAGTGACAGGTTTTAATATTTAAGCTAATACAGGCGAAGATTTAAATCAACATTTATTTCACCAGTTGTTGGAGTTCCACAATCCTTTCGAATGTTCGTCTTGGGTCTTTGTATGTAATTTATCTATCTATCTACCCCAGCCACTTTTGGACTATGTAAAATGACCCAACACACTTGCAAAGCCTAGAGTCTCTTTCCATACTTTCCAAATCTGGACCATTTGACATTTATATGGACTAAACTTTATTATTTCAACTAATTACATTTCTTCAAATAAATGACACCTTCACTTGAATTACAATTAAACATAAACAAGTGTCTGTCAAATAAAAATTGAATCATAAAATGAAATAAAAGGATTATATATAAGGCATCAAGAGACTTAGAGCCTTATATAGATAACCCTAACCAATTTTACTAGTATAGCAGCGGTGACTCAACTCGAAAGCCCTGCCACAAAGGCCACCCCAGTGGAGGGCAACCACTCGGAGCCTGAAATAAACTTCTCCACCGTGAACCTGCTCGCCTCATCTGCGGACTTGATCACGCGATAACCGGGCCATTTCACACGTTGGCCCAAAGCAGCACCCGGTCCGAAATTCATGTACTCCCCATAATACAACGTGTCGAGGGCAAAGTTCCCGTTCCACTCGAGCCAGCCGCTCGGGTGAATGTGGTCTCCCATGTAGGATTGCAAGTACACTGTCCGAGAATACATCTTCCACGGTCGACCCAAGTAGGTCTGATAGGTGGACTTAGAGGCCTCGAGGTCTCGGTCTGCAATGATCCGACACCCTTGGATCGAGATTCCAGTGTTCTGTGAGGGGTCCTTGCGGTTTTGGGCGGTGATGGTGTTCTTCTGATTGGGCATCGGCTTGCGAGCATGGATGTTGCAGTTCTGGAAGATGACTGCTGCGTTCCCGAATATGAAGTCGACTGTGCCGTGAATGTCACAATCTCGGTAGAACTGCCTTTGAGAGTGGACGTAAAGGGTGTCTTGGTAGCCGATGATGCTGCACCTGTAGATCACTGCGTGGTCGGCCCCGACTCGAAGGGCCACGGCCTGGTGCTTGGTGGGGCCCGCGTAGTTCGCGAACGTTATGTCCCTAGCCATGAAACCGGCCCCGGTTGCGGCTACATGCATGCATGCCCACAATTGTAAGTATGTACAAATGCATGTCAATACTAGTATTTACTAGTCATCCTACATCCTAAATGAAATATATTACTTTCAAATGAAATTATTTAAGAACTTATTAGTATGCAACTTTAAATAATATATTTAAAAATGAAATGTAGGGAATACAAAATGTGGTATGACAATTATGGGATTCAACAATATTGGTTAGGTAAAGGTTGGTTGAAAGATCTAGAAAGCAAAAGCACCTTGAGTGAAATTGAGAAAGATTTGCATCAAATCAAACTCTGATGCTCTTGAGGATCCTATGTAGAAAAAGAGCATTAGAACCAATGAATTAAGTTTTATTATTAATTTATGATAAGTTTAGGCACTAAACATGACAAGTCTTCCCACGCACATTCAGATCATCTATATTTTATATATAGTTGTAGGTAAACTTTTTAATAAAACTCATTTCGTTTTCCTCTATTTTTCGTATTTTTTCACTAATTAAGTAATTATATTTTTTATTTATTTTAATACACAATAGTTATTATTAACTAATCATAAAGTCAAACTAAATTATATTATATGCTATTTTTTTCTTCTAACTATTTATTAAATTATTATTTATTTATTTTTTCAACACACTAAGAAAGTTTTATATTAGAATTAGTTAATTGTTTTTTATAATACAGACAAACACTTTGAAATTTAGCATACAATTGCTATAGTAATAATTTTAATATCATTTACTTAATTAATTGGTCATAATCATGCAAAAGTCAACGTTATTTCGATCAATATAAATATTAATATGTAAATTGAATAGTTTATATTTATATCGTTCGTATTTGCTAATGATAAAATTTATAAAATGAGATATGCTTTATTATGGAACTTATTATTTTAAATAATACATATACATATATAACATATAAAAATTTATTTTAATCTATCCATATGCACATGTCACAGTACATTATTTTCAACTCCACAAACTGAAAAAGAGAAAAAGGAGAAGAAAATGAATTTTACCAAAAGATGCTGTATGGAATGTCGTCATTTTCTCCTGGACGTTTTTTCTACCTGCAATGACTGTTTTGCCCTTCCCATCCCCAATGAGCATTATATTTGTCTTCTTCCTCCCCAACTTCAGCTCTTTCTCCTCATACCTATAACACATCACTTGAAAGGAGTTCAGTTTCCTTTATAAATCTCTTTCTCTCTATACATATAAAATGCAAAATTCCAAGTTACTTTAATTATTAATATAAATCTAGAAATTTACAGTTAAAAAAGAATATGAAACATAGGTGTATCTATACCGTATACGAACATTTGTTATTTATATAGGATTTCACTCCATCGAATCGTGAAATTGTTATATTATAATTTTATAAATTAATTAATATATTGTGTTACAATTGAATAATATTGAATATTATTTCAAATAATAAAAATACATAACTCATGTCTAAGAATATTGTATGAAACAATTTTTTCTTACAAAAATCTATCTTCGCGTACCCAAAATCTGTTTTTTTAGTTAATTTATAAGTTAGTCATAGTCAGAAACCTATGGAATTACAAAATTATAATAATAATAATAATAATAATAATGATGATGATGATGATGATGATGATGATGATGATGATGACAGGAACATGAAGTCGCACAAGTAATTATGAAAAGGCAATTACAAAAAAGGCCAAAAAAAAACACCAGTAACAAACAACACCACTTTTGGTGAAAGGAAATTACATTCCTGCCCTCACGTGAATGATGAATCTTCGACTACTGTGCTCCGGTGCCTTCTTGATAGCTTCCGATATCGTCTTCACCGTGCCGTTGCCGCCGTCCTTCGACACGACAATGTCTGCACCGATCGCCGCCGGCGCCGAATCCAGAAGCTCTCGGTCTTGCCGGGATAGCCAGATCGGAAAATCTCGCCGCCCCCTTTCCTCGCTCAACAAACGGCGATTCTGGATCGGTACGCCGGAGAAGTCGTCTCCAGCGGCGTATATGGAAAGGGAGTTGCTCACGATCTCGGAAAGATCCTTGAGCCGGTCGGACATTTGGTCCTTGACGACGCCGTTTTGGATCTCGTCGAGGCCTTCCGTGCAGGTGTCCTGGTTGGTCAAGGCCGCGCTAAGCCAGGTCAGCACGTCCTGAGTCAACCCGGCCGAGACTGAGTTGAGGGAGCGTGTTAGGAGGTCAACCGAGTCGTCGAGTAGCTCCAGGCAGTCGTTGTAGGCCGACCTACGCAGCCACTATAAACGCCGTAATTTTCTTTAATTTTCATTTACAGAGAATTAATTGAGTTTGTCTTTTTTTAACCATTTTTATTTAATAAAAATGATGACAAATAATTTAATTATTATTGGTGGAAAGATGGTTTAGACAATCAATGTTGTTTTTGCATATTTTCGCTCGTCAATCAAGATGTGGTAAGTTAATGTGACCACAAGTTTTTTGTTCATAATAATGGATACGGTTTATTAATAATATAAATTTCAGTTGGTAATATAACTATGTGGACAGAAAGTGGATACAAAGTTTACGTGA
>BKCP01000002.1:1232781-1252985 GCA_008636005.1 Striga asiatica
AAATAACCTAGCAACAAAAGACAACTAACCTAGCAGCGAGAAAGAAATAACCTAGCAACAAAAGACAACTAACCTAGCAGCAAGAAAGAACTAACCTAGCAACAAAAGACAACTAACCTAACAGCAAGAAAGAACTAACCTAGCAGCAAGAAAGAAATAATCTAGCAACAAAAGACAACTAACCTAGCAGCATCAGACAACTAACCTAGCAGCATCAGACGCCCTCATCACCGCCTTCCACGCGTCCCTTCAGGCCTCCTCGAGCTATGATGCAGAGATTCAGGCATTACAGATCGGCCTTCAGATTGTTGTCCACCTCTCTAGCCACATTTGGATCGAGCTAGACGCTGCGGCTGTAGCCACCCTTTTGACCTCGGGCCACCAGGGCTCGTGGCAGATCCAGCACCCGCTTATGCGTATTAGAGCTCTACTCCGGTCTGTCAATCACACGATCACGCACATTTTCCGTGAGGGGAACAGACCTGCCGACTACCTGGCCAGCCTTGGCGCCACCATACCAGACACACATACGTTTCAGACCGACACTGCTCCACTCCGCATTCGCACTCTTGTACGGATGGACCAGCTTGGATATCCAGCGTTCCGCTTTCAGTAGTTTAGGATTTTTGATTTCATTAGTTTAGATATTTATTTCGGGCAACTGTTAGCCCAAAGATCGACTTTGTTTTGTATTTTCTGGTTCTTTTTCGTTTTTTCGGATTTTCCTTTTTCGTTTCTCCTTTTTCTTTTGATTTTGACTTGTGAGACTCTGTAGACTTTTGTATCTTTCTCGTTGATATTGTGGGCCCCAGATTTTGGGGCCCTGATCTATGTATAGGTTGGGGATCCAGCCCAATCCCCGCCCTTCCGGGGCGTTGTTTGTTTAAAAAATAAATAAATAAAAAAAAATAAAAAAAAACCTAGCAGCATCAGACAACTAACCTAGCAGCAAGAAAGAACTAACTTAGAAACAAAAGACAATTAACCTAGCAGCAAGAAAAAAATAACCTAGCAACTTAAGACAACTAATCTAGCAACAAAACTCAACTAACCTAGCAGCCACAAATAACCTAGCAACAACAAACAACTAACCTAGCAACAAAACACAACTAACCTAGAAAGAAAGAAATAACATAACAAAAGACAAATGGTCAAAGGTCAACGTCGGAAGTCAACGATTTTCGCCGGAAGTCAACGCGGGAGTCAACGGTCAATGGTCATAATAATATTTAAATAATTAAAAATAAATAATTAGATAATAAAAATAAAGAATTATTATTTAAATCAAGATCTAAATCTTGTGGCTAGGAATGAGTCTCACGTCCTCACTTTAAATAAGCGGATTTGAACCAATCCCTATATATATATATATATATACACACATATATATAGGATGTGGCTCAAATGAGAACTAAGTCCTAGCCTGAGAACCGTGAGAACTGCTATTTTTAATTTTATGAAGTGCTATGATTGAGTGTGTTATAGTGCTATTTTTAACCAGGATGTACTATATTAAAAATAGCAACACAATTTATATTAATATTTTTTAAAATGATAGCATCATTTAATATTTAAAAAAGCATCATCCACAATTAAAAATAGTATCAAATACGGTTCTCACGGTTCTCACACCAGGTCTGGTTTTTATTTGAACCAACCCCTCTATATATATATGGGCGGATCAAATGAGGACAAATCTTAAAATGAGGACAACTCCATGCAAGTACAGACAACTAACCTTACAACTACAGACAACTAAACTTGCAACTACAGATAACTAACATTGCAACTAGACAGAACTAACCTTGCAACCAAAGACAACTAACCTTGCAACTAAAGACAACTAACCTTGCAACTACAGACANTATCAAGACCCCAAAAATGGGGCCCAAAATATCAACATACTACAGTCTACAAAGTCTCAGAAGCAAAACAAAACAAAAGGAAAAAACCAAAAAGAAAAAGAAAAAACAGAGTCTGTCATCGGGCTAACAGGTGCCCGGAAGTAAAAGTCTAATCTAATGAAAGCAATAAGCCTAATCTACTGAAAGCGGAAAGATGAATATCCAAGCTGGTCCATCCGTACAAGCGTGCGAAGTCGGAGTGGAGCAGTGTCGGTCTGAAACGTATGGAATCTGGTGTGGTGGCGCCAAGGCTGGTAAGGTAGTCAGCAGGTCTGTTCCCCTTAAAGAAAATGTGCGTGATCCTGTGATGGACAGACTGAAGTAGAGCTCTAATGCGCATAAGCGGGTGCTGAATCTGCCACGAGCCCTAATGGCCCGAAGTCAGGAGGGTGGCGATAGCCGCAACATCCAGCTCAATCCATATATGACTAGAGAGGTGGACAACAATATCAAGGCCAATCTGTAATGCCTGAATATCTGCGTCGTAGCTCGAGGAGGCCTGAAGGGGCGCGTGGAAGGCGGTGATGATGGCGCCGCTATGGTCCCGGATCAAGCCTCTTCCTCCAGCAGCTCTGGTATGGTGATCAAAGGAGCCATCTGTATTCAGCTTGACCCACGGAGAGTCGGGTCGAAGCCAAACAACTGCTCTGGGTCGAGGGGGCCGAACAAGCGGTGGGGAAGCCACCATGTAGCGGTGTGGTGGCATGCAGCCTGTCCAGTCTCGGGCCGAGGAGTGAAAGATGTCTCTCTACCTGCAAAACAATGTGAGAAAACAAAAAAGTAATATCCCTATGCTTTGCACTATTCCTCTCTGTCCAGGTGAACCAAAGGATCAGACAAGGAATGAGGAAGCTCACGTGTCTAAAGTGTGTGCTCTGTGAGAAAAAACTCAGGAGCTCAAAGAAACTGTCTGTGGTGGATAGGGATATATGTGTCCAGGTGGCAAAATGCTCCCACACTCTCCTCACAATCTCACTCTCTAGAAAAAGGTGGGTAAAGGTCTCGGTCTCATGGCGTCCAGTCTCAGAACAACACACACATCGAGAGGGGAAGGAGATCCCCCTCGCGTGTAACACAGTGTCCACGGGTATCCGGCGCAAGAGGAGGCGCCAAAGGAATACCAAAATGGTGGGGGTGAAAAGGTCACTCCAGATGGCCCCAAAGAGAAGATTAGGCCGATCACTCAGCCTGATCTGCTCCCAAGCCATTGTAGTAGAAAACACACCCGATGATGTAAGTCTCCACCTCATACCATCCGAACCGTCCCCCGAGATAGGGATCTGCTGGATCTGATCTAATAAATGCTCGCTGAAACCCACACCACAGCCCAACTCCCTATCTAGCTTCCCACTATCCCACGACTCGTCCGTCCAAAGGTCGCTCACAAGCAGGTAGGGGGAATGCGACACCTGCCTATCCCTCGACAACGGCCTATCAACTACCCACCACTCATCCCAGAAACTAACCTCGTCCTCGTCCAAAACCCAGAAGATGTGATATTGGGCGCGCCTACCGACCCTAGTGAGGCATCGCCACTGTCTGCTATCATGATCGACTGCCGTCACCCAACAAGGGTGGTTGGTACGTCTAGGGCAATACTTGCTGCGAAGATACTGAGCCCAAAGCAACTTTCCCTCCCTGAAGCGCCACCACAGCTTGTAGGAGAAAGCTATAACAATGTCTCTAAGACGGCGGATGCCAGTGCCACCTCGGGGAGGGGGCGGCAGATAGAGTCCCAACTCACCCAGTGGGTACGTCTCCCCTTCCCTGAACCGTCCTCATAACCCCAAAAATAACGAGCCATAATCTGGTCAATCTCGTCAAGAGTAGACCTAGGGGGTCGAGGACCATAAGTAAGTGAATCGGAAGAGAGCTAAGAGTGCTCTTGATCAGCGCAAGCCGACCACCGAAAGAAAGATGTCTATGCGACCAACCAGAGATCCTGTCGATCATCCTCTGTCTGACGCCTGCAAAGAGCGCTCTAGTGAGGTTGCCCTTATATAAAAGGACCCCAAGGTAGGTAATGAGAAGGTCGCCACGCGCAAAGCCAGTAATGTCGTGGACCCGCTGAGCCCACCTGTCCGCGGTGGAAGAGGAGAGGGTGAAGGTGCTCTTCTGCACACTGACCAGCTGACCGGTGACCGAGCCATAGTGCTCCAGAAGGCGCATAAGCTCGACCAGTCCATCATCATCCGCCCGGGTGAAGATGATGATGTCATCCACATAAGAGAGGTGGGAGATGGTAGGACCATAGCCACGGGTGCTATAGGTCATATGGGGATAGTCGCGGATGAAGCCGTCAAGGCAGCGAGAGAGGTAGTCCGCCGCAAGAACGAAAAGGGAGGGGGAAAGGGGGTCGCCCTGTCTAAGGCCTCTAGAGGAGGGAAAGAAATCGGTGGGGCTGCCATTAACCAGGACCGAGAACGTGCAGTGCTCCACACACGCCTTCAAAAAGCTGATCCAACGCTCAGGAAATCCCATCCTAGCCAGTGCTCCCTAAGAAACGGTCACTCAACCCTATCATACGCCTTAGCCATGTCTAGCTTCAGCGCGATATTCGGAGCCCGCTTCCAGTCCGCACGGGAGATGTCGTGGATCATCTCCTGGTCCAGAAGGATGTTATCACTAATGACCCGATCCTTGATGAATCCACTTTGGTTCGGAGAGATGAGGAAGGGGAGAAGGGGTTAAAGGCGGCTGTTAAGAATCTTCGAAATGAGCTTGTTGGTCACGTTACATAGACTAATGGGTCTGTAATCGGACCATGAGCTCGGATTGGGTCTTTTGGGGATCAAGACGACAGAGGTAGACGTGAAGGAATCCGGCATCTGGTGACCGGAGAAAAAATCCAACATCGCCTTCTCGACGTCAGTCTCGACTTAATCCCAGCAGACCTCGTAGAAGAGAGAGGAGAAACCATCTGGGCCAGAAACGCTGTTGGATCAATCCCGAAGACAGCATCCCTAACCTCCTCCCTACTCGGGAGCTCACAGAGTCCAACGAGATCGACCGAAGGAGGGATGGTGGGGAAAAAAGAAGCGGTCGGGGCCACGAGGGACCCCCTGTCAGAGGTGACGAGGGTCTAGAAGTGAGCAACAGCCAACTCCCGAATCTGAGCTTCCTGGGTCAGGGATGACCCATCAGCCTCGATACTCTGGATGTACGACTTAGCACGCTTCTGCCTAACGTAGCCCTAGAAGAACCTAGTGTTCCGCTCTCCCTCGGCCACCCAGCGAACCGTCGCCTTCTGCTTCCAGAAGTCCTCCTTCATAAGGAGTCGGAGCTGGTACTCGGCGTGGCAGCGGTGCATCGCAGTCCTATTCTCCGGAGTGGGGTCCAGGTCATAGGCCCGCTCAGCCGTCGCGTGCGCACTCTCAGCCACAGAAAGGCGCTGATGAAGGTTTCCAAAAACATCCCAATTCCACTGTCTCAACCTATGCTGCAGTCTGCCGAGCTTCGCCTCGAGATTGCGCATCCCGAAGAGCCCAATCGGCTGAAGCCAAGAATCCCTGAAAGTGTCGTGGAAGGAGTGGTGGCGGACCCACATGTTCTGGAACCTAAAGGAAGAGCGGCGGGGGGTGCTCGAAAATCGGCACCGGATGAGAAGGGGTGAATGGTCAGATCCAAATCGAGTAAGGTGTGTGACTGTCGTAACCGCAAACACCTTCGCCCATGCCTCAGAAACTAAGGCACGGTCGAGCCTCTCTTTGAGTCCGTCCCTCACCCACGTGAAGGGCTCACCATCACATCCAGCGTCAATTAACTCACAGTCCGCCACCGCCTGAGCAAAATCCCACATCTCCCGTGACCGGCCCGAACGGCCACCCATACGCTTATTGGGATGCAGAAAGATGTTGAAATCGCCACTAACCATCCATGGAAATCCCTCCATACTCTCGGCAATCTCACGCAGGGTGTCCCAAAGATCATATCGGCAGACCCTAGTACACTTGGTATAAACCAAGGTGTGAAAGATGGGCTCTGGGAGGTGGGTAGCGGAAAGCTCTACGTGAAGCACCTGATCGGTGTCGCGGAGGACCCGACAAGTGTAGTTACGCGAGTGAAAGAACCAGATCTTATGCGAAATATTACCCACGCCTGAGTGGAAGCCAAGGCGACGCGAGTAGTAGTCAAAAGAAGGGGTGCGAATCATCGGCTCAATAAAGCCAACAAAATCGAGTATGTGATCACGAATGAGAGAATGAAGGTGAGAGAGAGTAGCCCTATTCGCCAGGCCACGACCATTCTAAGTAATGGATATGATAGACATATCAACAGTCGCAAGAGCCACGGGACATAGTCCGCCTGTGGCGAGGCTGAGTCGGGCCACCTAAAGAAGGAATGTGGCGGAAGGATCGAATAACAGGGGAGGCAGTTCGTCGTGTCGTGCGCTGCGTGGCTCTGGTCCTCGTGGACTGCCTGCCTCGGTAGGTGTTCGTGGCCTGCGTGTCATTTGTCTGGGCAGTCTGACCAAGAGCGGCACTAGCGGGTTGCCCCATCTCTGGGGTTGTCTCCTGTCTGTCATAGTGAATTAAGGCACTAAAGGTGAAGCTCTCGCACGAAACGTCATGCTGGGCGCGGTTAAGACCGTATACCTGCTCGGGGATGGGAGAAAGAGAGGATCTAGCAGGCGGAGCACTCAGGTGCTCGCCGCCAGAGGGATGATGGGGGCTGGCTATATGCTCAACCGAGCTCCCAATCTCAACGGGGAGGAGATGGGCCGACTCATCCCCTTTCGGAGGAGTTGTGACGGTAGTGGCCCTCAAATCCAGAGATCAGTCCGGGCTAGATACGTGCACAGTCAAAGGACCAACATCGCGGGCACTGTCATGAGATAAGTGGATGGACTCGCCACTGGACGAGGCGTCCGGCTGGTCCATATCGTTTCGGAGGAGGTCGTCATCATCAAGAAGCGTAAGGTCCGTAATCCTAAGTGGGCCACTAGTGGAAGGCACAGCCTCATTCTATGCCTCTGGGGAGAGAATGGCAAAGTACGGATGGTTGGCCTTGAAGGCCGACTGTAAGGTCTGTCTAGGAGGAAAGCCCATGGACTTGGGCTTAGGCCCTACTATGGCCAATTGCTTAGGCTGGTTAGGATGAGCATCCTTCCCAGTTTGGGCAGTGTCGTAAATCACAGCCTTGCCCTTGTCATTAGACCCCTTCGGGGTCTCTAGCGCACGGAGAGGGCTTTTGCCCTTTCCCTTCGGGTCCCTCCGAGCGGTGGAGGTCTCCGGCTGAGTCGCACGGTGGCGCTGCGGAAGTGTGGGCCGTGGCTTATTGCCACTAGTGTAGCAATCAGCCGCAATATGACCCACATGACTGCACAAAGTGCAGAACATGGGGATCTTCTCATAGATCACCCGCTGAGCAAAGGTCTACATGCCCTGCTCAATCTCAATCTCATGGACGGGCTCAACGAGGTCTATCTCGACACAAAATCGTGCCACGTTAACCCTCGACTAAAGGGCTGTCGGGGCGTCAATACGAATCGGCTGTCCAATACACTTAACAAGCGTAGTGATGGCAGCACGGTCGTAAAGATGGGGTGGGAGGCCAGGTAGACGGCACCACACGGGGACAACAGGCATCTCTGTCTTCGGGTTAAACTCGACATGATACTTGAGCACCCTAGCTGGGCATCCACACAAATGAATCGAGGTCTTAAGCCATACCTCGTTGTAATCCTTAGGGTAATGAAAAGTGACTAGGAGGTGGTTGAAATTATACCACTTAGATGACACTCTACCCTTAAATTGCTAGGTTATTTTGTTGAAAAGTGACTAGTGTAGCAATCAGGCGTCTCCGTCTTCGGGTTAAACCCGGCATGATACTTGAACACCCTAGCTGGGCATCCACACAGATGAATCGAGGTCGTAAGCCATACCTCGTTGTAATCCTCAGGGAGATGAAAAGTGACTAGGAGGTGGTTGAAATTATACCACTTAGACGACACTCTACACTTAAATTGCTAGGAGGTGGTTGAAAAGTGACTAGGTTAGTTGAGTTTTGTTGCTAGGTTAGTTGTCTTAAGTTGCTAGGTTATTTCTTTCTTGCTGCTAGGTTAGTTGTCTTTTGTTGCTAGGTTAGTTCTTTCTTGCTGCTAGGTTAGTTGTCTGATGCTGCTAGGTTAGTTGTGTTTTGTTGCTACGTTAGTTGTCTGTTGTTGCTAGGTTAGTTATTTGTAGCTGCTAGGTTAGTTGAGTTTTGTTGCTAGGTTAGTTGAGGTTATTTTTTTCTTGCTGCTAGGTTAGTTGTCTTTTGTTGCTAGGTTAGTTATCTGTAGCTTCCTGCTAGATTAGTTGTCTTTTGTTGCTAGGTTAGTTGTTTTTTTTTTAAAAAAAAAATTTTAACCTATAGGATTTGAACCTGGTACCTCATGGAAGCAAGACAAGCAATGCAACCACTACACCACTCAAGGTTGAGTGTCTTTTGTTGGTAGGTTATTTATTTCTTGCTGCTAGGTTATTTGTCAACGGATCAACGCCGAAGTCAACGATATTCACCGGAAGTCAACGATTTTCGCCGGAAGTCAACGGTCAACGCCGGAGTCAACTAATAATTATTTTATTATTTAATTAATGTATATTTTAATTGATTTTGATCTAGACAAAATGAGTGGCTAAGATTAAGTCTCACGTACTCATTTCAAGGAGTGGTCTCATTGGATCTGTCCCTTATATATATATATATATATATTAGAAAAAGAAGGTTCCCTCTATAAATAGATAAAAGATATTGTTATACATATAGGACCAATAGACACATGGAAAAAGCTGCATGTACAACTTTTTTGTACAACATTCAATGACATGCAAATAAATGTATGGTTGAAGGAGAAATGCTACATTGCCAACTTAGTGTACAACTAGGCTGACAACACAAGTAAAAATCATTTACAAAAATAAAAATAAAAACAATACACAAGTGAATATTTTCACTTGTGTTGTCAACCTAGTTGTATACTAAGTTGGTCATGTATCATTTTTCATGGTTAAGATTTAATTTAATGATATTTATAGTTAATATTGTCTACTAATATTGTAAACTACAATATGTAGCATTGCCCTCGACACATGTATAATGTTGTGTGTGTAGAACGAAAATCTTCATAATAAATAATAATTTATTTTATTTTTTATATTATTAAATTTAAACTTTATTTAATTTTTAGTATAATCAAATTGACCAAGCCCTTGAATGTGCACGAGTAAAGTACAGCTAAAGAGAAGAAAGTTAATAATAGAAATATTAAAAATTTTCCAGGCAAATATCCCTCCCTATATCTTAATTCAAAATGTGTTGAGCCTAAGTGGCAGGTTCACATGCTTCGAATGCTGACATGACAAAAATCTATGCTTCGGAATGTTATTTGTATATTAATTTTTTTGCTTTGGAATTAGGCTTTGTATAGATATAAATAACTTTTTTCAAACTTGGTAAGTGTACATTTAATTATGTTATTTTTTTCTTCTCTTAGTACAAATTTTTGGGAAATCAACAATCTTACTATCTCATAATTTTCTATCATATTTCTCTCTTAAATTACAATTTACAAATCACTTTCTGCACTGTCAATTCCTCTCTTTTTTTTCATTATTTAGTCCATCAAATTAAATAAAATTTTTATTTTAACAGTAACTTTTATAATATATTTTTTAACTCAACACCCGTATAGTACACTTGTACTAGTTGCGACTTTATTTGGGAATCCGGTATTTCCTATTATAATTAAAACTTTATAAAAATTAATATTGCGCTCTATTATTTCTCATGGGATACTTAACAAAAAATATACCTATAATTATATCCAAATTACCATATATCAATTACAAATTATTAAATAATATGTAAAATTATAAAATTTAATAGAAAGCCAAAGTTTAAAAATTGCGTAAAATTTGTTGAGTTCTTACTGATTTTAAATATTATTTTTTTTTTAAAAAATAATAACTATTTAGTTTTTATCAAATTTTTTATACAATCAATATATTGCTAATGGGAGTACGCTCCAAATCTATATCTATATCCATGTACTGTTAAAGAAAAAATCTATAAATAGACTAAAAACCCGTATCACTTTTTTGTATTACTGGATAAATAAATACTAGTGCAACACCCGTGTACTACACGAGTAACTGTTAAGAGAAATATAGTCAAAATTAAATAATAATAGCAACAAAAATTATTTTAATTTTTATTTACTTTTTTTTTTGAAAAAATATTTTATTATTTATATTTAAAATGACATCGTCACTTACACGACTTAATTATTATTTTTAATTTTTATCAGATAACTACTTGTAGTTAAGTTAGTTTAATAATTTTATTTCTTATAAAATTAATAGGTAAATTAATTTTAATTATAAAGATAAATAAAATTATTTTCTATTTTAAATGAATAATATAGATGTTACATAGAAACTTATCAAGACACGATTAATTTCATATACTGTATATAGAAAAAAATTAGTAAATAACAAAATTATAAACTTTTAAATATTCTTATAATTTAAGTTAATATATTTGTTATAATTTTCAAAAATATGAGGAATAAACAAAGATTGGGAAAAAAACTATATCTTATAAACTACGGCTACAATAGGAAATGATAATTAATAATTAATACTCTTAAAAAAGACCATAAATATCTAATATTTTTATGGACATTCCAATTCTAGCTACTTTTGGATTGGAAATAAATTAAATTTATCCAAGCCAAACAAGAAAGCTTTAAAATTTACCACATATTCGTAAATTATTTATAAGGAGATTTTGATTACACTCAAAATTAAAATTTATTGATCATTTTATCTACTTTTCACATATAAACCAATATTTAATCATCATTATAATTTTTTTAATTCAAAACTCATAGTTGGAATAAAACTATTTTTTATATATTTATATGAAATATATTTTATTAATTTATTTATATATTTTAGATCGACATTGGTTGAATATGTTTTTTCATTTGTGCGACCATGTTAATATTTTTATTTCATGACAGCTCTTGTTTTTTTTATTAAATTATTACAAAAAAATAAATAAATAAATAAATAAACATTGAAAGAGTTACAAGTTTGGCAATGATGTTAAAAAATTATTATACATGAAGATGTGTATTTTGCGAGCTCGATTTATAAAAGAAAGTTCTTTTATGTTGCTTTATGCTCTCGATTTTTCTTATCTAATCATTTATATAGGAGTCGATTTTATATTATACATATGATATACATTGATCTTGTTATTTTAGGAATAGAGATGCATGGACTAGGAAAAGTGGCGTGTATTTTGAGGAGATCTTGCAGTGAGATAAAGAAGATATACTCTTACCATAATTCTTGGCACTTACCTTGGAAGGAAATCAAATAAAGGAAGGAAGATCACTTGGAGAAGACTCTACGCCTAAGGGTTGTATAAATACCTCTGTTGAAGATTGAAGACGGGTGCTGAAAATTGTCATTCATCATATACTCTTCAAGCTTCAAGATCGTTTTTGTTTTCTGTCATTGTTTAGCTCTTTAGTGTTCTTACGAGACTAAAGACTGAGATTGTTCGATTCTTGTTCCATTATTTTGATTCAAACGTTGTCATCTTCAAACACTTAGGGATTAAGTGTTGGTCAGAAAGTCCATGGGACGTGGCCGGAGAAATAGTTGGTAGATTCGAGCATAGTTGTGGCTAGGCTAGAAGAGAGTTCTAGTTGTTAAAAATTCAAACTATGTACAAGCGAGCTATCAATGAAAAAGCTCTGAGGGGAAGTGGGATGCTTCCCTGAAGAGTTTTATATCTTCGATTTATTGCTTCCGCTATTTTAAATATTTACTCGTGTTTTTACAACGTTGAGCGCACTCTCGCTAAATATATACATTTCAAACAACATGTATCACTTCGGCTGGTTGCATTTGTTGAAAATTTTCAAAATTGAATAAAATATAAGCTAAAAAATCAGCTAAGAATTATATACGAAATAATAGCGATGTGTATAAAACAGTTTTTTTAAATATGGAAATTTGAAATTTGTTATTATACATGTTTATTTAGTTGAGTGCCATTATAATGAAGAGGTTAAAATATAATGTATTGTTGATTATAACTTTCAACTATAGTTAATTATGCTGATAATTTTAAATTGACCAATCAAAAAATGTAAACGTATTTTTATACATAGAGGATCAGTGTTGATATATATACATTGTATTGTATGACGAAAATTATCATAAATGATACAATTCGTTTTAATTTAATTTTCTTATATTATTGAATTAAACTTTATTTAATACTTAGTATAATCAAATTTGATCTTGCCCATGCATTTTCATGTGTAAAAGAGTAATAGTATTACTACAAGAAATATCATTATTGATGAGTGTTATCGATCAATAGTTAACTAAAAATTAATAAGTATTTTGAATTGAATTTTTGGATGCTTAGTTAAGATAGATATGTACGTTTGTCGTGGGAAGATTCGGACAGAAAGAAAATGAGGAATAATGCAAGAATTTGATAGTGTAATAGCTTAGACTAATGTGTACCTTAGTATTTATGACGATAGTCTATATCTTGTGGGTTGTGCTATTTTTCATCCCCCTCATTGGATCTGATACAAAGTTATTTATAGTAATTGTAGCCCGAAAACTGTTCATCGGGTGGTACAACACACATTTGATTGATTGGACAGTTGCATTTAATGTGTTGTGCTACCCTACGAGCCTAGGATTGACTGGTCGACATGTTAGCTGGCGGAGATATGATTTCCCATCATTAGGCTGCAAGTTGCCTTTATTTTATTGCCTTCTGCTCAGCCTGCAAGTCCAGCTGGGGTTAATGTCCTTGTTTTGGTTTTAGCCTTGCTGCCTCTTGCTGCTTGGTTATTTTTTTTGTCTGATGGCCGGTCTGTGGACCCAGCACTTCTTACTGGATAAGGGCTACCTTTTTTTCTCTCTTATGGGCCTGTTTCTCAATTCGGGGGTCAACATGCAGGCCCCTGAGCTCAGATATGCCGCGGTTAGTGGCTTTTATGAGGTCGTACTCCAGACTCACTTTCGATTTGATCTGGGCCCTCAATCATGGTTGACGCATTTTTCAAGACAGGTCGCATCCCTAGGAGTTAATTATAACATCTGAAGGGTTTTTTCTATTTATGTGGGAGGCCACGATTTTCATAAATACCTAAAAATGCGTGCGGATGAACTTATGTTGGATGACGTGACCTCGATCGGTGTCGTTGATCGTGTTTTCCAAATTTATAAATTTGAAACTCACTCCACGCGGGTTTTTCTGATTGGTCGAAGATCTCCCTTTAAATGGGCCTTCTCACTCTTTCTTTTCTCATTTCTGCAATTTCGAACTCTCTTATGCAAATTCAAAGCTCTTAACGCAATCAATTGGAAAAAATCGCCGATTACTCTAGTATTTCTTCGCACACTTTGCTCTTCTGAGTTTTGCGGTATTACTTGATTTTGAATCTTTTATCTCTTTCCCTTAAAGTTTTTATTTTTTATTTTTTGTTTTTGAAAAAATGGCTGCTTCATCCTTGTCGGTGACTGAGAGCATGGATCTGGCCTTGGTCAAGACATCTTAAGGTTAGGAAAATGTCCAGTCTAGTGCTGAAGTAGAGAAATCATCGTCAATTCTGACCGGCTATTGGGGTCGGCCGTGTCAGAACCAACCCACCCAGTCTTACTTGGAGATTGGAAATATAGATAGCACGATTACTGGAGTGGACATCCTCAAGATGAGGAATGAGTTCTGGCTCCCACGAAGTGTGAAGATGTTTCCTCCCTATCCGGACGAGTGCCTTCATAGCCCTCAAGAGGGCAGCATCGGGATATTTAAGTACAGTCTTGCGTTCAGGTTGAGGTTTCCACTGCCTAGGATTTTAACCGAGTACAATAGAGATTGGGGTCTTGAGTTCATCCAAACCCACCCCAACATTTGGGCTAGGATCATTAGCCTCCTGGTCCTCTGCCGTCAGAGTGGATGGACATTTTCGACCACCGAGGAGATAATGAGTTTATTCTTATTCTTGAGACCCTGAAAGGATTAAAACAGTTGGAGCTTCACTATCTTGTCCCGACCACATTTATTACCTGTTCGAGTAAGTTTCTTTTTATCTTCGCTTCCATTTTCTAATCGGTTGTTTATCTTCTGTACAAACAGGTTGGCTTGTCATCTTTGTTGAGAAGGAGGGCGCCCGGGCCGTGCCAGCGTTTAGCGAGAGTCTCGTGGTGAAACTGCAGTTATTGCTCGAATTGAGAGTGCCAGGTCGACATTGGAAGAAACTTGGCACCAACGACTTCCTCCGGTCCAGCGGGTTGTGTTCGCCCCCAAACTCGTTCGATCACCAAGTTGGTCGGTAACTTTTTTCTTTATGTTCTTTTATCTCAGCCCGGGTTTTCTTGTGATGCTGCGATTCTAATCTTTGTTTGTATACTGAATATTCTTCTACCTGCTCATTGGATTCAGAGGCTTCTACACCCTCGAAGTGGCTTTACAGCACGAGCGCCACCATCCCNACGAGCTGCTATGGATCGTACCACTTACATTCGTCGATAGATGACAACAAGGATGGAGAGATCAGATAGGGTCGCTGAGTCCGTGCAGCAAGCTCCCTCGATCACGCCCGAATTCCCTCAATAGTTTCGAGAATCACTGAGTCCTAGGAAGAACAGACCCCAGCCCACGAAGTCCCTATCGCTCTGGTCTCTTCTCTGCTCAACCAGAACGAGACTATGTTGTTCTCCTCGCCAGAGAAGGTAGTGAACCCTGAGAAGAAAAAGACAAAGAAATGAGCCCCACTCAATCAACTCAAGAGAGGCCCAACCAAAAAGCCTCAGTCGGATGGAACCTTAGAGGGGGAAAAAATGCCCCCATCCATCAAGATGGGGCCACTACCTTCCTCCCGTTAGACCTGGAGAAGGAGAAGGAGGTGGCCGAGGCAATTGGAGTAGAACCCGGATGGTATTCTTAGTTTAAGACTGTGGATCCTCCCGAACTGCCCAACGAGTTCCACTTTCCCGAGAACATGGTGGATGATGCTCAAGACTGTTCCTAGTTTTATGCGTGTGGAATTATTATTTTGGAGACTAAAGAACTTAGTGTGTTTCTAGGCTACAGTAGGGACCATAATGATGTGCTAAATATGGGCTTCAAGTGTGAACACAACTAGTGGGTCCATATCCAACTTTGCGTTCACACTTGAATAATAGATCATTCCACTAAAGTAATATTATTAACTCCCCATTTAGCTCTGACTTATAACTAATTCGTCTCCTGGCTAATTGTTCGATTTACCTCCATATGTTTATGATAATGTCCATTGATTAATTTAATTACCGACAAGATAAGTAATCAACTTCTATATTGGGCAATATAATTTTTGTGTATGGGAGCAAGACATAATAGATAAGAATTAGATAACTCGAGTTTGCAGAATTCTATGTTCCAACTATTATGGCCTCGCTTACGTGTTCATTTATGTTTGTTTTTAAAGCCTCGGACATATCGAAAATTGTTTTTGGGTTGGTGAATGTTTGTGATCGATTATGATATGGGACATTATACTAGACCGGTTTTAATACCAGACCGGCTTTGATGGATAACAAGGAATATATTGGAGAATAATTCTACACATGGGTTAGTACACGTGGCATGATGACATTGGTCAGGCCCAACTTGGGCCCTAAGGTACACTCCCCCTATAAAAAGGGGCTACGGTATCTCATTAACACATTCTCTCTACATTACTCTCATTTTGCACTCTTGATTTGGAGCGAGTGCTGACCTAGGCATCGGAGGCCCAACGCCGGAACCCCCCGGCATTGGGTTCTTGCAGGTACGGAGGCCGTTCGAGTTGATGGAGCCCGAGTGAAATCTATTTCACTAACAGATTAAATTATGACGGGTTGTCATATAGATTTACTGTTTTCTAGACAAACATGTAAGACCTCTACATGGATCGTATGATAAAAATATTTAAATGTTGTTTTTCTTTTTTCGAGGAGCACGAATGAACATTAAATAAAGATGACAACTAGACCACCTCAATAGGCAGCCAAGCAGTCGGGCGATCGCTGTTAGGCAGCGCAGAGCGCCGCACGAGTACCCTTGCGTAGGCCTCTAACAACTTGTTTTCGACGAGGCCTACACGCAAAGCTCGCAGGATTGGCACTAGAAGCTCTTGGAAGACAATCAAGGTAGGGCCAGCACGCAGGATAACGGAGCATGGTGGACCAAACGCGAACGTACGACAGGGCAACGGGGCATGGTGAAAATTATAAGATCTCAGGGACATGTTCCACTAGGAAACGAGATATGGACAAGATCTCTTTCCTAGTCGTAAAATTGCATAGACAAGAAGACAACCTTCATATAAAGGAGGTTCCCTAGTTGTTTTTAGGTTATCGCATAGTACATATTTTAATAAACATAAAATTCACAGTCAATATATGACGTGGGAGTTGGAGGACTTACCGCCCTCTCGGTGTAATTTGCAGGTCATTGGAACTCTGTGCGTGATTTTACTTGCCCACAAGCCGGTCTAAATAATTTGTGCGTATCAGGAACCCGCGGGCTTCACACGACAGCGCAGACGTCCCAGAGAATCTGATGGACAGGCGCGGCTTGAGCGAGCCAGGGCGAAGGAAGCCAAACTGAGCTGCTGCTCTACGAGATGAGAAAATTCGTGCGCATTACTGATATCCTCGAGTCCTACCTCAGGGGCCAGTATGCAGAGCAGCGGGACCGGTTCGTGCGCCCCCAATCCAGCTTGTCAGCGATTTTGGTACCCTCGAAATTGCTTACTACTTTAGCCTTTTCTTCTATTAATTGGTGGTTAAAAAAAAAAAATTTGAGTAGGGTTTTGCTAGTACTTGGTGCATAATGTTGTTACTGTTGTGGTGAATATCTGGTGATTGCATGACATAATTTTGTGAATTATACGGTGCTGATGGTTTTTGAAGGTGCGAATCCTGTTTTTGGTTATTAATGGCGTTGATAAGCTTGAAAGATGGATTATTTATCTTTTGTTGGTTAGTGATTAATTTGAACGATATGCACCATCATCCACTAGGAGCCAAAGCTAAAAAATAAAGACAAGTATAAAAAAAAAAAGAGAAATGCTACAAGTAGATAACATTGTACATAGAGGTGTACATAACACTCACATTAAGTGGGTTCGATAAAAAATAAAAAATCAAGTGAACCCCACTCACATGGAGTTATGTATACCTCTATGTACATTTATTATGTACTTGTAGCATTTTTCTAGAAAAAATACTCATATATACTAGCAAGAAGAAAATGAAATTATTACAAGCCTTTGTCATGATTTAATCAATCAATAAAAAGTAAAATAAGCATGATCATGTATGATCTAGGCAGTACATTATCCATCGACTACCGCATCCTGCTGTTGGTTCTTCTTTCTCTTGACGACAACAAAACACCTGAGTGCTTCTAATAAAAGGGTTTGGTTTTACGAGCTAGACTACCAGGGCACTATTTTGGCTCACTTTCCCTTGAGTCTAGTTAAATATTGAATGCACATGCCCATTATGGTATTATGGATTTACATTAAGAGTAATAACTCAGGTTTCGTTCATTTACATGGTCAAGGAACGTAATCACTATGGTCCGTTCAATGCACTTTACGTGAACTACTGTAATTCACTAGTTAAATAAACTAATTCCAAATTACACTAAGATCGTTCACGATAGATTGTTCAATTTTCTCTATGTTATGAACAAAAATTATATTTTACAAAGAACCAATAATACGATCTTTTGTTTAACGCAATAAACCATATTATCTATGATGTAAAATAACATAACAATTTGCATTACTATTTATCGTAAATGAAATGCAAATAGATGAATCTTGATTGTCATTCAAAATTAAGAATTGTTTTAAACTAAAGCAAAACTTTCAATATACAATCAACAGAATGAAATGAGTAGAAATATGTGTTTTAGCAATCATTTTCAGTAAAGAGTTTTGTTGCAAGCAGCTCGCTAAAAACCTCTCTCGTCGCCCCCAAAAAACCTTGCTCTTCCCGTCGCTACTCTCTTAAATCGACGCCTCTCTCTTGGCTTCCGGCCTCTCCGCTAGTTCCCCCCTCGCCGCCCGGCCCTTCCTGATGCCGCGACCAAGCTTGCCTCTGGAGTCAATGGTCCTTGTGGTGCCAATTTCGTTTTCTCTAGAAATTGGGTTAGGATTCGCCATATCCGACCACTTTGGTCCTGAGGAGAGACCTTGAGTCGCGGAGCTTTAGGTCAGGGTCGGGTGCGGCCTCGGCGGTCCATCTTCTCAGGTTGGATGTCTTGGGTTTATCAGGCGGTCTTCTCCCTCTCCCCGAATTCGACTTCGACGGCGTGCTTTCCGGTCACTGTGGGGTGCAGGAGCCGTCGGACTGCTTCGATCTTTTTCGTCGGCGGATTGGTGTGTGAAGGCGGTGAGCTTTTGGTCGACGATTGGTCGATTTCTGGTCTCGATTGAGGGTGAGTTTCCTTCTAGCCGCTCCTGTCTCGGTTTTCTTTACCTGGCAGTGTTCGATGGTTAGAAGGTTGGGCTCTTGAGTGGCTCAGGTTCTTTTGGCTTTCGAGATGGTGGGGCTGAGGCTGCGGTATTGAGACAGCTCCTTTCCTCCGATTCCCTGTGTTTGGGTTTCGGGGTTCTCGGTTCTTCTGAGCCCGCTAGTGGATTTAGGGGGCTTGGTGGGCTGTGTTGGGAGTTTCTTGGTATTTCTGGTATGGGGGAGAATTGACTTTAGGTGGGACTCGTGGTTTGAGTTGCGATTCAACTAGGCTTAATTGCAGTGGAGGGGTCGTTTATCTCAAGCGGTGGGTGTCCCCTGGGTTGATTTGGTGGCTGCTAGTCTGGTTAGGAGTTGTTGTAGAGGGAGGGCTTGTGATTGTGTGTTTTTTAGTTGTTTTTTTGCTGGTTTTTCTGTCTGTGTTTGTTTTAGTGTCTGTGATAATGTTTTAGGTTTGGGCCGTTGGCCTCTGTGCGCCCGGGTGTCAAATTTATTACTCTGTGGGGGTCCGACACTCAGGTATTACTCTGTTGGGGTCTTGTTTAGTTTTTGTTTGTGTATTTGGTTTAGTGTGGTTGTGTTTTTTTGTGTGTTTCCCGAGTATTACCCTGTTGGGGTCGGCTCTAGCGATCTCTGGATCTGCCTCCCAGTTTTCTAGTCTTTGGTTGTACTATTCAGCCTTTGGTCGCTTTCTCTTCGCACTTTGTGCGGTTTTTATTAATATAGTACCTCTATCGTTTTGGAAAAAAAAAAATAAATAGCAATCATTGCCAGTGAGTTAACGAATTTTGGGGTAGAGATTTTGGTTTTCTACTTGAAGTAACAACAAATAGACAATAGAGATCGAGGGAAATAGCATTTTAAGCAAAAAATGGCTTCAAATAGTGGAGTTTAGTTGCTTAGAGAGCGAGGGA
This sequence comes from Striga asiatica, assembly GCA_008636005.1. Taxonomy (NCBI): domain Eukaryota; kingdom Viridiplantae; phylum Streptophyta; class Magnoliopsida; order Lamiales; family Orobanchaceae; genus Striga; species Striga asiatica. The sequence continues at coordinate 1,252,135 of BKCP01000002.1, forward strand.
AATAGCATTTTAAGCAAATAAATGGCTTCAAATAGTGGAGCTCAGTAGCCATGGTATCAAACAGATTGCATGTACTGTTAATCAAGGCTCCATAAGAACATTTGAATAGTAGGGTTATGTTACTTACTCATCCCATAAAGACTTAAAAACATTATAATATTGGATGATAGACATAGAATCCTGATCAGTAGTCTCAATGACTTCTTTAGCTGAAAAACCATATGCCCACTATTTAAAGCATATCTCATTTTGATTTCATCTCAAACATCTTTCACCGATGCAAAAAATAGTAAAAAGTGGTGAATTTCCTTAAAACAATAGTACAATAACAAACAAAAATATTCACTCGCATCCATGAGAACGACAGGCATCTCTCGGACAAATAATTGTTTCCGATAAATAGATCGGCAACTAATAAGGCACTTGGATTGTCTCCAACGTGTACAATAACAACAAAAATATTCACTCGCATCCATGAGTCTCTGGTTTAGTACTCAATCTGGGGTTCTATCTTTTGTGCGGTCACCTCCGGGTGTCGAGCCATGGAGTGTTGCAGATTGTTTTGCTGGCGAGGGAAGGTTGTTATTATAGTATTGTTAGTGTTAGTGTTGGTGTTTTGAGTAGCGTTGTTGGTTGTTTGTTAGTTTTTGTTTTAGTTTTCTTCTTCTTCGAAGTTTGATTCTTCATTTGTGGGAGTGTATAGTTTATTTGTGTCGTGAGTGTGTAAGTGTAGTTATCTAAGCTACCCTTGTGTAGGTCTCCCAAAAATTCAGTTCCATGGTTATTTGGCTATTCCTAGTTGTATCTAGGTGTAATTATTTGTTTTTATCAATCTACTCTATCGTTTTGAA
>BKCP01000002.1:1253008-1293739 GCA_008636005.1 Striga asiatica
AAAGGAAAAAACATCAACCACTTTACCACAAAGGCATTCTACAATATATTTAATAATAACACACCTTTTTTGAAAAAGAAAAAACAACTAAGAAATAATTTAAGCTCAAGGCAACGAACTGGGCAAACTTTGTTATGCCCTGTTTAACGTATTACAATTTACAATGATTAACAACATCACATAAACCCACAACATCAAACCTTCAACCTTAAAAACCACACAAAAGATAAAGGAATGAAAGAGAAACCATTATCTTTTTGTACTCTCCTACTTATATTGATGCAACTTATACTTGAGTTCCAAATCAGGCCTCCACCACTGATGAATCCCATGAGCCTCCTTAAAACTCTCATAAGTGCACAAATTGACACTCAAGTAAGCACAAGGCAGCAGATGCACAGCCTCACCATCCTTCCCTTTAAATATGCTCCCAATTGAGTGCTTTGTGGCCAGCCTCCCAATTTTCCCAGCGCCAATAGACTCCATATCCTCCCTGTGCTGGAAATAGCCCAAGTACTCGGAACAAATAGGGTCTTCCGGATTTATAAACAAATAGGGTATCCAAGTGGATAGCAAGGTAAACAGGTCTTTTTCTTGGGACTTAACAGCTGCGACTAGCCCAACTGTTAGAACGCTGCTTGCCAGTCTGAGGCCGAGCTTTAGTTTCTCATTTGTTATCCGTCCAATCGGAGGGGACACAAATGGAGGGTTGAAAAGGTAGGTCTCGAGGTGGATTCCGGTCTTCACCATCTCCCTTCCTATCACCTGCATGAACCACACGTGCACGAGTAATTTTCCACACCGAAACATTTTAATTCGAAAAAATATCCACGTTTTTTAAGGAGAGTATATTCAATTGGGACTTTTAAAGAACTTTTTAAGACTTTTTAAAGTGAACCACGCCTTTTAAGGAGAGTATATTCAATTGGGACTTTCAAGAACTTTTTAAAACTTTTTAAAGTGAATGACTTTGGTGGATTTTGTAAAATTTTTAATGACTTTGGTGTACATTCTCAAACATCCATAGCCGACCATAGCAAAACGAGGTTTATATTGAGACCTTGTCTTTATAATTTTATTTAAAAAGTCTCTCAGAGTCTTCCAATTTAAAAAGCCTTATAAAGTCTCTCTAATTCGAATACGGAGTGACTTATTGAGACTCTTAGAAAATTTGAATTGAATATACTGAGACTTTTAGAGATTAATAAAAAGTTTTTAACAGTCTCAATTGAATTGAATACCTGTAGATTTTCTATAGAAGTCCAAAAAAGTTTCAATTGAATACACCAAATTTTTTAAAATCTTAAAAGATCTTAATTGAATACACCTAAAACTGTACTTACCAATGCTATTGATGATCCTAGGGAATGTCCTGCCACCCATATGTTACCTGGACCAACCCTCTGGACAACCTCACTGACCGATTTATAGCTGATTTGAAAACGCGTGCTGTTGTGGAGATTGTTGAAGATGCAGTGAAAATTGAGCTTGAAATCCTGTTCTCTGTTTCCGGCCTTGTTGATAGTGCCCCGGAAGGCGATTACGTATTGTGGAGGCCTATGGCCTAAGTAGTAGTTATGGTATGGATATTGGAAATTGAACTCATAAACTGCTCCAAAGATGGAGACATCGTGATCATCCACAAGTACTTGGACTAGTCGGAAATTGAAAAACTGCCACCAAGGCGGGGCCAGAGCGTGTGGGCCTTGCCGGTTTTGCCGCCGGTCGCGTTCGAGAGTGTACGCGCCTTGGACAAGGCTAGCCGCAATTGACCGCCTATGGTGTGAATTGTTCCTGAGTTATGTATATATGCGGCGACAATAGGTTTCAAAACTATAGGTGAAAATTTACTGAAAAGCCCTTATATTTAAACTTTTTTTTTTTTTTAAACGACAGATACTATAACACTGAAAATATATAAAGTTCGAGGACTAACTAGCCGAAATGCTACAAAGCACAAACCTTATTTAAAATTGTGATTTACAAAACACTAAAATTAGAGGCTATAATTGATCAAAACTTTAATTTGGCTACAAAATACAAACTACCAAACAAATGTGGTGTTACCAATCAATAGCAGTCAGAAATGTTGGTCCACTGATGCTGAAGATCTCCCTCTCAGAAGCCATTTTTAGATTGTCTTCCTACTTGTGCTGATGCAAGACCCTAGAATAAANAGAAAAATAATCTTGATAAGCTACAACAGTCAACAAGCACACATTGAAACTAACAACCTCCTCGAGCACTGGTTTGAAATGGACACGCAATAATAAAATATGCCACAAATCAAAATTATAATGAAAAAGAAGACAATTCACAATGTATTTCAATCACAAAAATGGGGAATTCATACAGATAATGCCAATGCTGGATGCTTCACACAAATCAGAAAATAATTTTCTCACCCTATGAACTTACCTCAAAGATAAAACAATTCAAATACGATAATCAATTTCGTCAGCAGCATTCATAAATCAGTTTTCATCATTACAAGGATTCAATACATTAGCAAAAATTCAACTCCAATTTGCTGCAAATCAAAACAACACTTCAATACACTCACGCGTTTAGAGGATATATATATATTAAAAAGTCAGCGGGTTTGAACTTCTAAATCCAACTCATTTGGCATTTAAAGTAATATGAACAATGCAATAATTTACAATTTTCAAGATTCAAACGAATATAATATTACTATGAAATGATGCACTTTGTAGTGATGAAAACAAAGTCAATAGACAGATAAATTTCATAGAAGTTGTTTTTAAATTCAATCGTAGTTGCAGGGCATTGCATGACTTTTGTAGGAAATTAGCGGAAATTGCGTGGCTCATTTAGAATAATACTAGTGAGTATCCTTGCGATGCACGATAAGCTTGTTTTTAATTTTTTTTTAATAAAATTATCGTAGATATCATATTGTAACAACATTAATACCTAAACATCTACCTATTATACACGAATCCCGTAGCAATGCACGATAAGATATATTCATCGATATTTATAAATTAAAAATGTCATTAAATTATATTTATAAATTAAAATATAGAATTAATATATAATACAATTTATCTATATTATTTTTTAAAATGATATATGAAATTTAAATTATGCAAAATTACATAAAATATGTCTATTTAAAAGTAGTACACAACCTGTACGGTGCAAGTAACTCATAATAAATTACATTATAATAATTTTAGAAAAGTGTCACTTTTAAATTTTTATTCAGAATTTGATTTGACTACAATATGATTCCATAAAATAATTATTTTGGTAAAGTTTTGTCATATATTCAAAAATTTATGTGGATAAAAAGTATAATTATAAAATTTATATTGTTTCATTAGTTAATGTGATTTTGTTTTTGTATAAACTATCCACATCAAAAAATTTAAGTAGTTGAATAGATTATTAAACAATAAACAATTGACTATTCCATTTACGTCCAAGTTAATATAGTCTCGTAAGTTATGAATAATTACTTATTTGACTTTTAAGTTTGGAACCCAAGTTTCGGCTACACAACATATATATATATATATATATATATATATATATATATATATATATTATCGTAATTTTCTAGATTTGTTGTCGATTACCTTATTGAGATAACTGAAGGAATTTTTACGGCAATGAACAATTGTGAAAAATAAGATTTCATAATTAAGAATAATGATTTTGAATTGAACAAAAATAATATCTAATTTCAAGGAGCTACGGTTAAATATGGATATTTCGTTCCAAATTTTTTATATATATTCTATTAGTTAAATATGGACAAACAAATATTTATCACTAGAATTCTGTACAAACTTTGATATGGAATATTATATACCTGAAGGAATAAATCAGTTCACTACGCCGGCCATACAAGCCTAATATTGGGGAGGCCACGTTGGTCGAGCAATAGTAGGCTGGAAGGCAGTGGTCAAATATTATTGGAGAAATCTGGTCAAAGATCGACCTACTGAGTGAGAGATCATTGGATCGATCACCTTGTGAGTGAAGAGCAGTCGGGAGCGTGATCCAAACGTGAGGGAGCGCGTGAGCTTCCTAGGGAATTTCCAAGGAATATTCATGGGAATAATTACCCCATGTGCAGAGGACACGCGACAAAGATACATTGGCGCACAGTGATAGTGGCGATAACCACCTCTGTCACACGCACTGTGTGTGTACGGACGGGCAGATCCGGGCAGCTTTGGGCAGACAGCTCATCAAATCCGGGCAGCTCCTAGGGCAGGTATCTCACCCCTATATATATGGGGGTGAACCTTTCTTGTTACACACGATTTATCCATTTTTACTCTTGAGATTTGAGTAGAACAAACACTGACTTAAGCATCGGAGGCTCTTCACAGGGAAACTCCTCCGGTGTGAGAGTTCTTTGCAGGTACACAGCGTTTTAATGGCAAGGAGGAAGAAGGCAAGTCGATTTCCAGCCGGTCGGAGTGTTTTGCGTTACCATTTAGCGTCGTCTGTGGGAACTTTCATTCGAAAAGTGGTGTGTTGAGGTTACTTGAGCTTTGTGGCTATGGCGGACGGAATTCCCATAATTAATTAGCAGTCGTCGTTCGATGAATCATGGACGACGACGAGGCCGTTTGAAGAAGGCCCTCCTTCGGGCTTCTCCAGACCTTTGCATACACTGGTGACCCCAACACCTGTTCCTCAAGGTTAGGGGCCCACCGGTGCTTCTAGAAGTAGATGTGGGCTCAAGCCGAGCTCAAGAAACTCTTACAACACAGGGGATGGCGATTCCAGCGCCGTTACAACCAGATCTGGCCGGGATCCAGCCATTGGGAGCGGTGGTGCAGGGAGATACAACATATGGTGGCAGATGTAGCTGCGCAAGCGGTCCAGTAGGTCACAAACAGCCTTTCTTGAGCGGCTACTGCACCGACCACGGTGGCGGGTGCGCGTCTCAACATGGAGGAGGACGTGTCCAGTTATGGAGGAGAAGGAGCCCCTCGAGATCGAGAGATGGAGAGGTTGGCCGTGAAGGTGCGTCAATTGTAGGTCAAGGTGGATGGTCGAACGGAGAGACGCTCTCGAGGACACCCATTCTCGGGAGATATACTGTCGCGCTGTTGCCAGCAAATTTCAGGGATGTGAGTTTGGTGTTCGATGGGACCTCTGACGGTCTGACCCATCGAGGCATGTCAGGACATTTGAAAATATGGCTGTGTTACATGGTTATACTAATCCTGTTAGTTGCAGGGCATTTCTATCGACCTTAAGAGGAGGTGCACTCGATTGGTTCCAGCAGCTCTCCGCTAGATCGATAACAGACTTTGAGGACTTTGCGGAGAAGTTGACAAATCAATATTTGAGTGTCGTGGCGCAGGAGAAGACTTACTTGACCTTGATGGCGATGAGGCAGGGGGAAAAGGAGTCGTTCCGCAGGTACGTTGCTCGATACAATCAAACTTATTTGGAGATCCCAACGGCTGCGGATGAGGTGAAAACAGGAACGTTGATAAGGAGTTTACGAGCAGGGCCTTTTCGAACATATTTGGCTAAGACTCCTGCTCGTACATACGATGAAGTGCTGAAGAGGTGCAAGAAGTATATCAAGTTCGAGGAAACGAAGGCGGAGCTTACTAAGTTGGAAGAGTTGGCTCGACCAGAGCCAAAGAAGGGGAAGGCGAACTCGCCTAGGACGGTGTCACCAAGGAGAGGATCACCCAGGAGAGAGGGGGGCGGTAGGATGGATCGAGGGCGTGAGGATAGATTGAAGGATCGACCTATTTCTAGAGGGAAAAGATTCCATACTTTTACGCCATTAAATGCGGAAATAGGAGAAGTATTGGTGGTCATTGAGAAAAAAATAGATGACAAAGATGTGACGTGGCCCAGGTCGAGGTTTGAGGGGCCAACACAGCCTAAATCAAGGAGGTATTGCCAGTTTCACAAGGATTATGGTCATATGGCAGAGGATTGCAGACACCTCAAAGATGGGATCGAACGCCTTTTTGAGCAGGACACCTCAAGGAATTTGTGTATCAGGATAGGGTGAAGGGGAAAGAGAAAAGGAGATGTCGAGAGGATTCGGTGGAGAGGAGGGATAGGGATGATGACGTGGAGGATGATGCTCGGGCAGAGCGAGGTGGCAAAAGGGGTTATGGAGGCAAGAGGAGAAGGGAGAGCAGAGATCGAGGAGGACATGAGGATTTTGGCCTTATGAAGAGATGGACGATATACATGATTTCTGGAGGACCAACGGACAGGGACTTGAATAATGCGAGGAGAGGGCATGTTCGAGCAATGAAGCGGAGAAGGGAAAAAGTGGGTATCACTGCTCGAATGCCGCAGATTAGTTTTCGAGCGGAGGATGCCGAAGGAGTGGTGTTGCCTCATATTGATGAATTGGTGATAACGGCGGAGGTGGCAGGCTTTGATTTGAAGAGGGTGCTTATCGATACGGGGATTCGGTCGATGTTATGTTCTATGATTTTTTTGTGCAAATAAACGAGGAGCTCAACGTCGAGCTGAAACCGATGGCCACAGCCTTGTATGGATTCAATGGAGGAGAACTGACGCCAATGGGAGAGGTGAGCTTATCCGCTGCTTTGGGGAAAGGAGTGATGAGGAAAGTGAGGATAGTGAGGTTTGTGGTCGTTGGAACGGAGTCATCGTCTAACATTATCATGGGGAGAACCAGCTTGAATGCGTTCCAGGCGGTCGTGTCGACGTACCACATTACGATCAAATATCCAATGGGCGAAAATGTTGGCGAGGTCGCAGGAGATCAGCCCACCTCCAAGAGATGTTATCAAACCACGGTGAGTAACAATAAACAACTGGCGAAGAGACATGTGAAGTTAGGGGAGGAGACACCAAGTCGGCCTGATGGTTCGAGGTCGAAGGAGAAAATGGTGAAGTCCTATAAAGGAAAGGAAAAGGCGGAGATTCAACCAGGGAGTGAGATTGAGGAGATTCAAATGGTAGAGGGTTATAAGAAAAATGAGGTTTAGGATCGGGAAGGAATTGGAGGAGCCCATGAGGTCGAAGTTGATAAGGTTGATAAGGGAGTTCGCGGATGTGTTTGCTTATACTGCGGAGGAGTTGACAGAGATTAAGGCGGAGGTGATCGAGCATAGGCTGAATATCGACCTTTTAGTGAGACGGATGAAGAAAGGAGGATGCATCATGGGGCAGAGATGGATAAGATGATCGAACAGAAGGTTGAGAAATTATTGAAGGCAGGTCAAATTAAGGAGATCCAGTTCCCCGAATGGTTACCCAACACGGTGATAGTGTCGAAGTCGGAGGAAAAATGGAGGATGTGCATCGATTTTCGTGATTTAAACAAGGCGTGCCCGAAGGATTTATACCCATTGCCAAGGATCGATCAGCTGGTCGATTCCACTGCAGGATGTGAGCTGCTCAATTTGATGGATGCATCCCAAGGATATCATCAGATCCCTTTGGCTAGGGAGGATAGGAAGAGGGTGAGTTTTGTGACAAGCAGGGGAACCTATTGCTATCTGGTGATGCCGTTTGGTTTGAAAAATACGGGAGCTACGTATCAAAGGTTGGTCGATAAGATTTTCAAGGGGCAGCTTGGGAGGAATATGTAGGTCTATGTTGATGATATGTTGGTGAAGAGCAAAGAGGAGCTCGATCATGTGAACGACTTGAAGGAAACATTCCTGACATTGCGGAGATATGATATGAAATTGAATCCTGCCAAGTGCTCATTTGGGGTGAAATTTGGAAAATTTCTGGGATACATGGTGACAAAGAGAGGGATCAAAGTAAACCCAGAAAAGGTGCAAGCAGTGATCGAGATGAAACCGCCTACAAAGGTGAAGGAGGTGCAGATCCTGACTGGTCGAATTGCAGGTCTGAGTCGTTTTATTTCGAAGGTGGCGGAGAAGAGTGGCCCACTGTTCCGAACATTGAGGAAGAGCTCGAAATTCCAATGGACGGAGGAGGTACAGAAGTCATTCGAGGAGCTGCAGAAAGTGTTAGTCAACTTCCCCTTGTTGGCCAAGCCAGTACACAGAGAGGACTTGGTGTTATACATATCTATCGGGGAAACGGCGGTGAGTTTGGTACTATTGCGAGAAGAGGGAGTGGTCCAGTTTCTGATCTATTACATGAGTAGGGTGATGCAAGGTGCGGAGAGGAGGTATTCGGAGATCGAGAAGTATGCCTTGGCGGTGGTCGTTACGGTGAGAAAGCTGCGGTCTTATTTTTTGAGCCACAAGGTGAAGGTGCGGACGAATATGCCACTGGGGGAAACATTAGGTCGACCCTCTGTATCGGGTCGACTGGTGAAATAGGCGGTCAAGTTGAGCGAATACACGATAGCATATGAGCCCAGAAGGGCGATTAACGCGCAAACGCTGGCCGATTTCATTCAGGAGGGTACCAAGGCCGAGGAGGAGTTGGAAGGAGTTTGGCAGATGTTCGTGGACAGCTCAGTCGAAGGCCGGGGGTGGTTTGGGCATTGTATTAATTTCTCCTAAGAGAGATAGCTTGGAGTTTGCAGTCAAAGTCGGGTATCGAGTATCGAACAATGAGGCGGAGTATGAAGCGGTCATTAAAGGGATGCAGTTGGCCATGGTGGGAGGAGCCCAAAAAATCCAAGTGCATTCTGAATCTCAATTGGTGGTCGGTCAGTTCCAGGAGGATTTTAAGATAAAGGAGGATAGGATGCAGAGGTATGTGGAGGAGATGAAGAAGTTGCAAGGGGAGTCAGCTCGTTCGAGTTGATGCAGATACCTCAGTGGGAGAACGGTCGGGCAGATTTGTTATCTAAAATAGCACAGAATCTGGTCGATTGTTAGAGCAGGAATGTAACTTTACTGCATATGGAGAAGAGTGTGGTCGAGATAGAGGAGGTCGATAATTGGAGAGGCTCGATAGTAAAGGAGTTGCGAGGAGGGGTGAGAGCGATGAGGAGATTTTTCGAACATGGAGGGATGTTATACAAACGGTCGTACACGGGACCCCACTTGCGATGTGTTACGCGGGAGGAAGGTCGATACGTGTTGAAAGAGACTCATGAAGGGTGTTGTAGTGATCATAGAAAGGCGGACTCTTTTGTGGCTAAAATTTTGCGGACAGGATATTTCTGGCCAATGATGAACGAGGACGCAAAGGTGATGGTGAGGAAATGCTTGCAATGCCAAAAACATGGTCCAGTTATCCATCAACCAGCCGAAGCGATGACGACGATGAGTGCTCCTATCCCATTTGCGCAATGGAGTGTCGATTTGGTGGGGCCAATGCCGCAAGGAACTGGGCAAAGGAAATTCTTGATCGTGGCAGTGGACTATTTTACAAAATGGGTGGAGGCCGAACCATTGGCCAAAATAATGGAGGAGAAAGTCATACAATTTTTATATAACAACATTTGTTGTAGGTTTGGAGTCCTGAAGGTGTTGGTGTCAGACAATGGAACACAATTCAATGGCAAGCGGATTCGAGCATGGTGTGAGGACATGAAGATCGAACAACATTTTACATAGATAGCTCATCCGCATGCCAATGGGCAAGTCAAGGTGACCAACAGGATCATATTGAATGGCCTCAAAACAAGGTTGGAGAAAGCGTCGGAAGCATGGGTCGATGAGCTTACTTCACTACTCTGGGCATATCGAACAATATCCAGGTTGGTAACAGGGGAAACACCATTCAGTTTGGTTTATGGCATGGAGGCAATACTGTCAGTTGAGGTCGAGGTGCAGTCCCAGAGATCGAGCAGGTATGATCAAGAGCAAAATGAAAACCTGATGACGGCAACTCTTGACACAATTGAGGAACTTCAGGAACGAGCTTTGATCAGGGTTAAAGCATACAAACAGAGGATGCGAGCAGCACACTACAGGAAAGTGAAAGTCAGGAGATTCCAAATGGGTGACTAGGTGTGGAAAAGGGTCGACGTGCTGAAACATGTTGGGAAGCTGGAACCGAACTGGAAAGGACCATACTGTTGGAACACGCCGACGAGGCAGTCCATCTCACGGATCGATATCGGATACCAAACATGTACATACATGATTTCAAATAACCCTAGGCATGCTCCTAAAGGACGAACAGAGAATTTACCTTTCTTCGAGGCTTTGATTCGATCTGAGCGATCTTCTGGTCTATGTCCCAACCACGTTTGGACGCCGGATGGATGACGATCTACCAAACGGTTGAAAGGAGCGGATTGCGTCTCGTCTTCTCTGAACCCTTCAAGTTTTCTTTCACGTTGATGTGGTGGCTGAAGACGTGATAATCTCTTAGGGTTCAAGAACGTGTGCAATCCCTCCTTTTATAGAGGGCCTTGGGCTAGACTAGGGATCTCTTAGAAGGTATAGGGTTTGGGCTTCCTACGGGCCCAAATTCTTCTTTTCAGCCCAAAACACAATTTGTCCCGTAAATATTAATTCATTCCACTAGAGAATTAATATTGCACTCCCGTCCTATCCCGAAATGAATCAGGGCTTCTATTAGACTCGATATAATATTCCGTGTTTAAGATATCGCACGTCCATTAATTATTAAAGCTTCTGACTGCTTTAATTAAGTAATATCTTTTATTCCTTAAGTAGCACCACTCAACCTTATTATTGTACGGATTAAATCCACCTGCAGGGTTTGATACGATAATCCTTATGAGTTCCTTAAGGGGACGTCATCAACCTGGATGTCCAGGACACGGTTCCCTAATGCCAATAAATAGGTATCATGCAGACAATGTTGTTACCCAAGATACAGAGCATATGAAACCAATACTTGGTTCTGACCCATGGTAAATCAAAGTAACAAACAAATATCCTACATATCTAAGTATCACAATTAGAGTTAAGAATTAGTAGAGTCACCAAGACCTTGGTTCTTCATGACAGCCAGAACAGAAGAACGCGTCTCAACTGTGATTCATTCAATGCGACACAGCGCACTAGTATAAACCAATAGCCAAGACAAGCTACATCCAGTTTATACTACAACCTACACCGATAGTCATGTCAATAACTATCTCAGTTGTGAATACCATTTATATCTTATTAGGGACCGACAATGTAATCTTCTGTGTGACTACTAACACACCACATTGTCTACAATATAAGATAATTGGACATTTAGCATACAAGCAATCATAAAGAAAGCAACAATGTGAAAACATTTATTTTAGTCAAATGGGAAATCGAATAAATACAATCTAAAAGCTCACATAAAAGTTTGCTTTATAATATACTCCAACACATACCTGGTCGAAAAAGTCCATGCAGGAAGAGCATACTCGCTCAAAGACGCTGAAGGAAGGTCACTCCCCAGGTCATAGAATGTGGCTAACTTGAAGAGATATTATGCTTAAATTTTTTCTTTTCCAAAAATTTTTTGTTTTGAAGATGATGTAATCGACTTCCCTGTTTTTGATTAATGAAACTTAATTTTCAAGCACTATAATTTGTTCGTATATCGATTAATTTTACTTGGAATATTTGGAGTAACCTCAGTGGCAGGTTGTGTGGAGCAAAATCCATAATGATTAAGGCCGAAAGGCTGGATGGTCGCATGTATCGACCACCTCTTCGAAGGTGAGCATGTGTTCAATGGAGTAAAATCCATCATAATTAAGGCCGAGAGACTGGATGGTCGCATTTATCAACCACCTCTTCGAAGGTGGGCATGTCTTCAAAGCAGTAAAATCGATCATGATTAAGGCCGAAAGGCTAGATAGTTGCATGTATCGACCACCTCTTTGAAAGTGGGCATGTGTTCAAGGGAGTAAAATTCATCATGATTAAGGCCGAAAAGTTGGATGGTCGCATGTATCGACCACCTCTTTGAAGGTGGGCATGTGTTCAAGGGAGTAAAATTCATCATGATTAAGGCCGCTGGATGGTCGCATGTATCGATCACACCTCTTTGAAGGTGGGCATGTGTTCAAGGGAGTAAAATTCATCATGATTAAGGCCAAAAGGCTAGATGGTCACATGTATCAACCACCTCTTTGAAGGTGGACATGTGTTCAAGGGAGTAAAATCCATCATGATTAAGGCCGAGAGGCTGGATGGCCGCATGTATCGACCACCTCTTCTGTAACGCCCCAATCGATTTTAAAAGAAAATCTATGGTGAAGTGAATAACATTTCACCCGGGATCCTTCAACTCGAACGGTCATCGGACCTGCAAGAACCCAACGCCGGGAGGGGTCCTGGCGTCGGGCCTCTGACGCTCAAGTCAGAATCACTCCAAATCCCAAGAGTATAATTATGAATGTAGAGAGAATGAGAGAACGGGATACCTTAGCCCCCTTTTATAAGAGGAATGTACCTTATGGCCCAAGTTGGGCTTGTCCAATAACATCATGCCACGTGTCCTAGCCATGTGCAGGCTTATTCTTCAATATATTCTCTTTTTATCCATTAAGACTGGTCTAGTATATAATATCCTATATCATCTAGTCCCCCCACTCTGGTCGAGTAAGCATGACTCGATCCAAGAGTGAAATTCCTCTTCGAGCTGTTTCCGTCAACCTGCCACTGAGGTTATAATTTGAATAAATCATCGACCACCAAATAGTTACCAAACCTCCAAATGAGCATCGCGACCCCAAATGAACACCGAATGACCACTAAGGTCAAAAACTGAAAGACCTGCCACTGAGGTCGAATACCGAAAGACCTGCCGCTGAGGTCGAATACCAAGAGACCCGCCGCTAGGGTCGAACACCGAAAGCTGAACGACCACTGGGGTCGAAAATTGAGAGACCCGCCACTGGGGTCGAATACCGAAAGTTGAACGACCACTGAGGTCGAAAACCGAGAGACACGCCACTGGGGTCGAATACTGAAAGCTGAACGACCACTGAGGTCGAAAACCGAGAGACCCGCCACTGGGGTCGAACACCAAAAGCTAAACGACTACTGAGGTCGAAAACCGAGAAACCCGCCACTGAGGTCGAATACCGAAAGACTTGCCGCTGAGGTCGAATACCAAGAGACCCGCCGCTGTGGTCGAAAACCGAGTGACCCGCCGATGAGGTCGAAAAACAAGAACTGAATGACCGTTCCGCAAAATCTTGAATTTGAAAATTTGAACTTATGTATGTTGTATTTCGATCACCATGTTCGAACTCTCTCAGACCACCTCGTCCTATCACCCCCCAGTTCAAAATTTAAAATTCGAGCCTGTTGTATATTCTCTCAAAATCCGAATGACCTTCGTGAACTGCTCTGAATGAACTCCCTCGACCTGCCACCGAGGTCGAAAAATAAATTCGACGTAACCAAGAATCAAATGAAGATAATCGACCTGCCACCGAGGTCTGCTCGAGCTATCCGTAATGAACTCCATCTCCCTTCTTTTGAAGGCGAAAAATAAATTCGACGAAACCAAGAATCACATAAAGATAATCGACCTGCCACCGAGGTCTGCTCGAGCTATCCGTAATGAACTCCATCTCCCTTCTTTTGAAGTCAAAAAATAAATTCGACGAAACCAAGAATCACATAAAGATAATCGACCTGCCACCGAGGTCTGCTCGAGCTATCCGTAATGAACTCCATCTCCCTTCTTTTGAAGTCAAAAAATAAATTCGACGAAACCAAGAATCACATAAAGATAATCGACCTGCCACCGAGGTCTGCTCGAGCTATCCGTAATGAACTCCATCTCCCTTCTTTTGAAGTCAAAAAATAAATTCGACGAAACCAAGAATCACATAAAGATAATCGACCTGCCACCGAGGTCTGCTCGAGCTATCCGTAATGAACTCCATCTCCCTTCTTTTGAAGTCAAAAAATAAATTCGACGAAACCAAGAATCAAATAAAGATAATCGACCTGCCACCGAGGTCTGCTCGAGCTATCCGTAATGAACTTCATCTCCCTTCTTTTGAAGTCGAAAAATAAATTCGACGAAACCAAGAATCAAATAAAAATAATCGACCTGCCACCGAGGTCTCCAATAGGATCCATGTCTTCACCGACCCAACGCTAGGATCGACCACCCAGCCCGGAGGCCTTAATCATGGTGGATTTTGGTCTTCGAACACATGTCCACCCTCGAAGGAGTGGTCGTTACATGTGACCACCCAACCCGGAGGTCTTAGTCATGGTGGATTTTTGTCTTCGAACACATGTCCACCTTCGAAGGAGTGGTCGTTACATGTGACCACCCAGCCCGGAGGCCTTAGTCATGGTGGATTTTGGTCTTCGAACACATGTCCACCCTCGAAAGAGTGGTTGTTACATGTGACCACCCAGCCCGGAGGCCTTAGTCATGGT
This sequence comes from Striga asiatica, assembly GCA_008636005.1. NCBI lineage: Eukaryota > Viridiplantae > Streptophyta > Magnoliopsida > Lamiales > Orobanchaceae > Striga > Striga asiatica. The sequence goes on from BKCP01000002.1 coordinate 1,267,252, forward strand.
GGATTTTTCTCTTCGAACTGCTCGAACACTTCGACCTGCCACTGAGGTCGACAAGGAAACACACCAAAGACCACGAGACAAAATAGTAATTGATCATTTTTGTTAGTCTCATCAAATGCATAGTTATATCGAACAAGATATAAAAATAAAAAAAAATCAAGCATTTTTTCGACCTCCCTTTCATGTCTGCACACAACGACCTAGAGTTGTTGTTTGCTCCATGCTTCCCACTCCTCACCATAGCCAATATCCAGGTCACCTGCTCATGCATTTTCCTCGACAATAATTCAACAGATTCCATTAGTTGCATTTTATCCACATTATCCAATTTGCAATCCCGATAGCAATAACAACAAAAGACGAATGAATCAAAGCAATCATATTGGTCCATATGCTTTTATACCAGACCACAATCTACATGCAAGTCTCTTTACCAAGATATGAAATCGCATAAACACCCATTCAAATGTATAGTCGACTAGAATTTCGCAAAACCATGAATTCGACAAGCAATTACAACAAACCATACTCTGCAGCTACAAACAATCATTAAACGAATGCACCAAACAAAAATTCGAATGAATTACTCCCAATACCGAGTTCCTTAGTCATGACGACTCGAGACTGGCCAGCCCGAAGGCCTTAGTCGTGCCAGATTTTGTTCGAGGTTCTATGTACACCTCATTTTCTGCATTTTGTTAGTCACCCAAATAATAATTCCGGACATATCCACATACACCACAATCTCAGCAATATGTCGCCCAGAATATTCAAACAATGAACATTACTCCAAAAAAGAATGCTAAGAGACTCAACGTTTCATTATATTGAGTTGGTCGAACATGACCACTCACAAGAATTGGGATTAATTTTATACCTGAAAGTCGAGAATGCCACTCCCAATTATCCTACCTCTCCAAAAGAGAATGATTTCTGCCTCTGAAATTGCCACCTGCGATCGGCACCATCCAGACTCGTCCCTCCTTATCACCCTGCTTTGATGGATTCATGCTCGTTCATTTTGTCCTCGAAACTCCACAACTCGTCCACCATAGCTTGTCGAGACTCAGGTTATTTCGGTGTTTCCTCGACAAGAATTCAAAGAGATATCATTATCCATATTATATTCACATCATCCATTTTGCAATTCTCCACGCAAGAAAAACAAGAGATCAATGCAATCATCACCATCTCCTCGACTTAAGACATGCTCGAGCAATGGCATGCTTAAAAATTATGAATAAACAATTCAAACAAAATTCCACATTTTCACATGAAAATCCAAATGAGAGGCTCCGAATATATCAAATATCAAGTTGTATAATTTTAATCCATTCCTCGAGCCCAACGATAAATGCACCAAACATACGGTAAACACCACCACAAAATGTCCTTAATTCGAAATCACGACTCACATTTATTTTCAAATAAGCTCTCCGAGATTAAATCGAATAATTTCTCCACAAATAAGTCAAATAAACTCCACGAATATATCAAATATTCTCCTCGAACAAATCGCATATCACCACGAATAAATCACATAATATCTCGAGCAAATCAAATAACTCCACGATCGAATCAGATATCACCACGAAAAAATCAAATAATTCCATGATCGAATCAGATATCACCACGAACAAATCAAATATTTTCAGGAATAAATCACATAATTCTCCATGAATTCTCCAAATAATATCTCGAGCAAATCAAATAATATCTCGAATAAATCACATAATCTTCTCGAGTAAATCAAATAATGCTCCACGAATATGGTAAATATCCTCCACGAAATAAATCCACTAATACTCCACAAGTAAATCAAATAAGCTCCACGAATAATCCAATGAGCTCTATACATAAGTCATATAATGCTCCACAAATAAATTAGCCACATACCTTCACCCCGAGAAATACTATCTCGAATTACCTCCCCGTCCATGTTGTATCATCTCGAAATAGCCTCGGGCTCGAACTGTGGCTGTTGGATCATTTGGGCTTGACCTAGAGGGGGTTTGAACATAAAATAGGCCGCACATGGGCTATTGGGCTGCGCTGGAGGTGTTTTTGCGCGAAATGGGCTCGCTGGGAGGGGCTGGGCCGAACGCGGGCCGAAATCCACGAGGAAAACGGGCTTTGCGCGGGTCAAAGCGGCGCTGGGCTAGGGGAACGCGCCACACGCGCTGGGGCTGGAGCTGGGCCAAGATCGGGCTTCTCGCGGGCTTTCGCGGGCTAATTGCTGAAAGAAACNGTTGGGCCAATTCTTCAGGCCTTTCTTGCTGGGCCGCGCACGCTAACAGGCGGGCTTCCTCACCTGGACTCCTGGATCGTGGATATTGGGCCATGCCCCCGGGCCACCTCCACGCTGGGCCATGCGCAGGGAAGCAGAGTCATGTTTTGGTCGAGCTGCGAGAAAGACGGCTGCCATTCGCCGGGAAGAAAAGCCGCCGGTCGGGGCTCGCCGTCTCCGGCGGGAGTGACCGACCGTGCGTGCGCCTCGACATGTAGATTTCGATGGTGCCCTCGGTTTAAAGCGATTCGCCAGAAAAATGGAGAAGATGCCGGATTTTGACCACCAATTTTCTAGATCTAAAAAGTTTGACCGACCAAATTGACGACCCTCCCGATGGAATTTTCACTTGAAATTTTAAGGGTAGAACGAGCACAAGAAGAGCTTTGTGATGATGCAAAGATTTTCCAGATCGGAGGATTTTTCTCGGCGGACGGTGGCGGAGGCGGCGGCCGCCGTCCCCCCGGTGGAGGTCACATGCTGGAGACTCGTTTCGCCGAGGGGATTCCAATGGTGCTCTCGAACTTTTTATAGCACTCACGGATCACCGGAAAAACGCATTTGAAGGTCGAATGTTAACCAAAACTTCTTAGATCCGGGAAGTTTGACCGGCCAAATCGAAGGCCTTCCCGGATGAATTTTCGAATGATATTTTAAGGGGAGATTCACCTCGAGGAGATCTACCCGATGATGTCCACCATTTTTCGACCGGAGCATGTTTTTCAGCGGCCAGCAGCAGAGGTGGTAGCCGGCGGCGGCGACGGTATCGGCGGCCGGTGGAGGTGAAGGAGCTTGCTAGAAAATTTCTCAGATTTTTCGATCGGAACTCCGTTTGACTTTTTGAACGGGTCCCACAGACGGCGCCAATGAAGTGAATACGATTTCACCCGGGCTCCTTCAACTCAAACGGCCACCGGACCTGCAAGAAACCAATGCCGGGAGGGGTCCCGGCGTCGGGCCTCCGACGCTTAAGTCAGAATCACTCCAAATCCCAAGAGTATAATTATGAATGTAGAGAGAATGAGAGAATGAGATACCTTAGGGAATGTACCTTATGGCCCAAGTTGGGCTTGTCCAATAGCATCATGCCACGTGTCCTAGCCATGTGCAGGCTTATTCTTCAATATATTCCCTTTTATCCATTAAGACTGGTCTAGTATATAATACTCTCTCCTATTCAAATTAATTGTCGTTCTGACTTTTCTGCTCATTAACTAAATATTTGTCGTTCTGCATATTTTTTTAATATTTTTCCACTTTTACCCCTTCAACTGATAAAGAGCGTTTCTTCATATCTAATATTCCTCTTTTCCCGGGACATCGATCTCTATTCCCATGGCAGAAGTATATGCCAACGTCTCTATATATTTTTCCAATCCATCTTCCATCTTTTTTAACCCAAATTTTTCTAATCCTTTGATTCTGGTTCTATTGTTCTCCCCCTTTTTTCCTCTTTTGATTCATGGATTTGAAAGGTTATGATGCTTCGATATCGGATCTAGAAATTCACTTTGCTACATCTATTCAATCTCACAAACTTCTTGTGGATGAAGTCCTTCAACTATTGGAGAAGACAAAGGCAAGTTTAGATGTTGCCCATTCAATCGCTATGCAAATTAGTGATTTGACAGAGTCATCTAAGGTGTATGTGTCTGATTCGGACGTTGAAGATGATATTCATAAACCTCCGCGGAGGTCTATCGTACTTAAAAGGACTCCGAGAAAAAGAGAAGCTAGAGAGGCTCAATCACTTTGCAACTGGAACTAATTTTTCAAAAGGTAAAAGTGAAATAAAGGTTGAAGAGAAGCCTGTTGTTAGTGAAGCAATTTTGTGTCCAAATGATCAAGTTGTGAACGAGATGCTGAAGATTTTTGTGCCAAATCTATTTACCGAAAAGCTCTCGACCAATGTGGCAGATTTGCTTTGAGCGGGTAGTCTTGTTCGTCTATTTTTTTTTTTTTTTTTTTTTCCCCAGTAATCTGTTGTTATTATTGTTCTTATCATCTTGGTGTTTTTGGTCTAGGTACTTTGGCTTTTAATCTGTTATTATCGTGGATTTTTTTTATGCTATTGTTGTTATTGTCGGTTGCAGAATGCACTTCAGCTCTCTTGTTGTGCTTATGCGTGTGTGCAATCAATCAACTGGTTTTTCCTCGTTGGACTTTCATTAGAAACTTTTATCTCTGTGTGTGTGTAATCAACCAATTGGTTATTTATCGTTGGACTTTCACTAGCAGCCAAAGTTGGTTTTTTCTTTTTTTTTTTAACTTTGACGTTATAAACTAAAATCTTTAAAAATTAGAAATGATTGGGTTTTGTTGCGCAATTCTGTCATTTTCCTGTCAAATGAACCACTATTTTAGTACTTATAACCAAAAGAAGAGAATTTAGTATACAATGTGGAAAATTCTTATTTTCTTTCTGTATTCTTGCTCTATTATCTTTTTACCTTTAATCTTTTTCTATTATGCTTGATTTCTTATAATTTAGTTAGTCTGTGGTTTTTGTTGGTTTCTTTTTGTTTTAAAGGCTCCTGTGGATTTAGTGTTCATCTGGGTTAGTTGTTGATTCCAATATGATGACTGTGTGTTAAATTGAGAACATACAAGCTGTGTTGTGTTTTATCATTTTTTTTTTTCTTTTTTTTTTGGTGTTATGATTTAATGTACTTTTGTCTTTAAAGTCTTTAAATAGGTTCAATTGTTGCATTTGCTAGTACTGAGCACCACTAGGCAAATTGGTGTGGATTCATTCTGTTAATTATGCTATGGTCTTGAAGTGGTTTGTTCCCAAATGAATGTGCACAGTTAAAGCAAAAATGTATTGTTCTGTTAATTATGCAGTACACACTAACAGATAAACAAAAATGTATTGTCCTGGGGTATGTCAAAAGGTTCAGTCGTCAGTTCATATTTCGTTGACCAATTCTTCCTTCGAATTTATGTTCTTGAATTCACATGAAATGTGAGTAAAACTGAAAATTGGAGAAGAATATGGCCATTGGGTTCCTCTTATGTTTCTATTTATTTTTGTTTCTTAATTAGTCAGGAGCTCTTTCATGTATCATGTGTTTAAAGGAAAACCTAATGCTCAGGAAAATTGCTCGAGGAATTGGTCAAGGCTCCAAATAAATGATTAGATGCAAAAAAAACTCATCTCTACATTTACTACTGTCGCGACTTTAATTATTAGCTTCCTATCTGTCGCTACTTTAACATTGTCATTTTAGTTTACTGTTAGCTTGAAACAGTGTGTATTTGCGCCTTTCGTTTTCATTTTTTCTTAATATTCTGCGAGTATTGGTATCTTCTGATGTAGAAATGTTTATGTTAAGAACAAAGATTAACTGTTGGATATTTATATTACTATAAGTATAGAGTTCGCTAGAGATTTTTCAGTATTTTCTGATTATTGGACGAATTTGTTTCTACGGTGAGCTAATTAATCTTTTGATGTTGGATTGAATCTGTTTCTGTCTTTTTTTTTTCTTCTCATCTTATATTGTTATTGATGAATTTAGCTGTTAGTGTTATTTTTTCTAGGGTGAGCTAATTTTTTTTTTTTTTTCTTCTCCTATTATTAGATTTTAGCTAGTTTCATTCTCATATGCTTTTATATGAGTAATTTACTTTATTTTTTGTAATGAATATGCTGCTTGTACTAAAATTGTTTGAGCTTGGTTTTCCTTTTTCTTTCTTTGTTCTTAAAAGAGAATTAAAAAATTAGTTAAGAGTTGTGCTCCATATGTAATACTCCAATTACAATTGATACTATCAGTCAATCTTATTCATTTTACACTTTTGCTCATATCTGGATGATATATTCTTTGATTCTAAGCCTTCCCTTTTCCCACCGATTTCCTTTTTCCACAGAGAATGAAGAAACGGTAGAGTTAATAAAACTGATTTGGTGATCATTATTTGAACAATCTGCATACATTTCGATATGGTGACTAAATCATGGTTCCGAAATTTATGGACAACTTCCAAGAAATCCGACTCCCAAGCACACAAATCACAAATTGCGGTTTTGGCGTTCGAAGCCGCTAGCCTTATTACCAAACTCCTCCACCTATGGCAATCTCTCACCGACAAGCAAGTCGCGAGATTAAGAGACGAAATAACAAATTCGGCCGGCATCAAAAAGCTCGTCTCGAAAAACGACGACTACATCGGCCGGTTAATATGCACGGAGATGATGGAGAACTTATCCCACATGGCACGAGATGTCTCCAGGCTGTCGAAAAAGTGCAACGACCCTCTCTTGAGGAGCTTCGAGCAGGCCTACAGCGATCTAATAAAAAACGACGCGGACACGTACAGGTGGCAGTTCTCGTGGAAAAAATGGAGCATAAAATCAAGAAAATGGAGCGTTTTGTGGCCTCTAACACGAGTTTGTATCAAGAGATGGAAACTCTCGCGGATCTCGAGCAAATGTTGAGGAGAATGAAAGGCAGTGATAATTTGGATAGCATAACGTTGGTTGAGTACGAGAAGAAGGTCACGTGGAAAAAGCACGAAGTGAAGCATCTAAAAGAGAATTCCCTTTGGAGCCAAACATACGATTACACGATCCTTCTTCTCACTCGAACCGTATTCACCGTTTTTGGAAGGATCGAGCACGTTTTTGGAATCAATCAAGTGGCCGATTTAGGAGTCAGAGAATCTAAAAACAAAAGCTAAGGCGCAAACATTGTCATTTCAATTTATTGTGCTAAATCTAATCCTTGTTCTCCGAAACCATTTTTAACAGTTAACTACCTTTTTAACATTTCTAACAATATTGCAGTTAGCTACCAATCCATAAAGAGAGAGCTCTCATTATTTTTATTCTCCTGACTTGTTTTTACAGCATGAGTGTTAGAAATTTAGGTTTGGCTTTTTTAATTTGGCCATTCTAATATTCAGAATAGAGGTTAGATATCGTCATTTAACAACTATCAGACCTATCATTTGGCCAACTAGAAATATTACTCCAAAAGGTAAAGGCATACACTGGATATAGAAATTACTAAAACAATATCACCAACATGAAAAGGCCAAATGCAATCCACAAGAGAATAAAACACTAGGAGGGGAGGAGTTGTCTGTCTTGTCTCTCCATTAAAAAACAAGCAACCGAACTGCGAGCAGACTTAAAAGTTTAAATTCATATGCAACATTAAAGCAGCACATCTCGACTTGAAGGAGGCCATCATTTTTCATAGACATCACTAATTTTCTTCCAATCTATCTCCAATCGAACCGTTACCTACAAGCAAATGATAACATTATCAATAATAGTGAATATATGAAGAGGAGAAGTAAAGGTTAACATTGATTTACCTATTCGTGCTTCTAACAAGTCTTTACTCGCTTGTACTAAGGTAGACTCGCATGAAATTTGTGTAGAAAGTTGACCTAGTCTTTGAAGTCGGTTTTTGTTTATATGAGGAATTTTATATCGATTTCCTCCTCCTAATTTCATGATTTCTTTCATACATAATTGCAATGTCAGCCACACGCAATTGAGCTTGATGGGTGAATAGTCAGAGAATGCCTTCTCTACCGCACTTACAAGCTCAGGGATATTCCTTGCGCATATTTTTTGCTGTAACGACTGTATGGCCCTAAAATACCCAAGGTCAAGTATATTCAAATCTGGAGAATTAGGAGGCTGACAAGTTAATCGAATGTCAAAGCCATTTTGTGAAGCTGCTGCTAGAAAATCAGGGTCATTAGGAAGAACGTGCGTCCTAGCATTGTCTTGTTGGACATAAATAGTTTCTCCATAATTAGAGCTAGGCCATTTCTCAATAATGGATGGGATAACTTTTTCAATCAAAAATGCTTTCACATTCTCTCTTTTAACAGATGTGATCGCCTTCATCTCCATTGTGCCAGCTTGTCTGTTCCTGCTATTTCTTTGGGCTGGTTGCTCTGTGACAAACGCCCAACATCCAATTTTACCCGAAAATACCACCCTTCCTTCACCATCAAATCTAGGATGAGCCGTGGCTGCTAGAAACATAACTTTTGCAATGTTATTTTTACTTTGGCATGAACGATGAGGATCTTCTTCATTGTTGAGTAGGTAATACGTTTGCTCCTTCTTTGTCAAGTAAAACCATTTCTCGTCGATATGCACATAGTTATACATTCCCTTGAACTTCGGCTCGTTCAACGTTGTGCTTTCATCAAGCATCGATAAACAAAATTCTAGCCGTGATATTTTATTTTCGTCTTTCAAATGTGGCTTGATGGCACTTGAGTGACGACGTAGAAAGCCTCGCTTAAAAAGTCTATACAATTTGGAGTAACTAACTGCTAAAGCCTTAGAATGAGATGCAAGTGTTGTTCGTTGATGCCACTCTATCTGTTGAATCCTACTTAAATCTACCTCAATTCGTTTACGACCACAGTTCCGTGTCTTCCTCGACGAAACATCCACATCTCTGCCTGGTGAAGTTCTCTTGTGAATTTTCCATATTCTTTGAACTGTTCGCAGCTCAATATTGAACATATCTTTCACTTCTTTTGTTGTCTTCTTTTTCAATTTACCATTTACACTTTTCTCCAACAGAGCATGGTAAACTGCCCACCGTTCAACGTCAGTTAGGATCCTGTTCTTTCTCTTTTGAACATTGCCTATTGAAAAAATGTTAACCAAATTTAACATAGAGAACAAAGCAATGAAACTATGAAACTGAATATTGCGACAAGGGAAACATAGTTGAAACTTACAATATCTTACCAACAGAAACCTAGAAAGAACTAATTAAAACTTGTATATTTGCATAAAAAAATAAAAAATATCACAACTCTCTAGCACACAAAAGAGTTCACAATAAGACCACTAGAAACTTTCATATATCTATCTCCATATAACATACTACTATCAAATCAAACCTTTATCATTTTTGCTTTTTTCTTTTTTAAGGTACCCTAAGCCAAGAATACATGTTCAACCTTAAGGTCTAATCTCATAAACCAATCTAAAAAATTTATCCTCTAATGATTACAACTAATAAAAAAATATACATACACAACATTACTCCATGTAATCAAGTCAATGAAATATTTTAATAAAAAAAATATACATACACAGCATATACATACACAACATTACTCCATATTTTAACAAATCAAGTCAATGAAATAATTCATCACACCACCACTTCATGTAATCATTAATGGAATCAGTGGTGAAGAAAAAAAACAAAGAAATGAAAGTGAACCAATCTTAACGTCCAAAAATAACTTCCAACACCATTCTCAAAATAAAAAAAAAAAAGGATAAACACACATATACAGAAACAAACAAACAAATAAAAGTAACTTGATGAGAAAACATCAAATTATTCAAACCTTTCACGAGTTAGCAGAAATCGAAATTCTCCGCAAGCATATATCCGTAAATACATTACACTCTAAACTAGCATGAAGTACATAACTAACAACAAAGGTATCCCAATATTTTGCTTGAAAATTCACCACACAGTGAGCAAAATGTAATTTGGAGAAAATAAAAACATCAAGAAAACAAAAAAAAAGTTGATGTCAATAAAACTCACCTTGGCTTGTTTCCCCTGCTTCACCATTCCCGCCATCAAATTCATTGAAATTTCCTTCTCCACCCGATATTACGTGCCCTTCAAGTACCCCTTCTATGTTTCTATTTCCTTCTCCGTCATTGGCCTGCTGGCCAGTTATCTCTTCCACAGATGAATCGGACCTTGCATCGTCATCATCTTCGAAAAATTGATTTAAGTCGAGCTCGATAACAGGGTATCCAAATTCCGGGTTGTCGTCGACATTTAGCTCGATTATAATGTTCTCTGAAGATCTCGGTACTGCATCTTGTACCTCGTAAAGAGGTTTGTTCAAATCAATCAGAATATTTGAAGTCATTGCAAATCTTTATTCATAATGTGTAGTTCAATTAAATTATCCATATCAAATTTATAGACCTCCTCGTGAATTTTGGCTCCTTGTTGAAAATTTTGAAATGTTGAATGTGAATTTTCATTTTACCTCCTTGTTTAAATTTTAGCTCCAAATCTGTAACGTGTTGAAAAATTAGAGTTACAGAGGAAATAGGTGGAAGACGATGGGTTTTTAACTTTAAACCCTTTTTTTCCTTTTCTTTATGTTTGGTCCAAGCCTTTTTCTCTCTCTCGTTTTTTTTTTTCTTTTTTCATGTAACAGATTAATTATACTCCCACTTTTCAAGAAAATTGCCCTCACGAGGAGTATTTTGCAGCTCCAGTTTATTTGCAAGAGCTCCCTAATTCACGTTATTAATTTTGATTAATGGGGGTATTATTGGTAAAAATATAACCCTTAATTATTGTGCACAAAGCCAAAACAACAATTAATTTGAATAGGAGGGAGTATCCTATATCATATTGCTTTTCCAAAAATCACAGTGAATTTTTTGAAATTCATTTTTCGATTCATAAACATTTTGGCGTTACTCATTCATATCAAAACTTAGTTCAAGTCATGTCTGAACTACGGGGATTCATTGCCCGATTTTTCAAATGTTTTCATTAACCATAATCTCATCAACATAAATAATAAACATCATGATATTCCTAATCACATACTCATGAATATCAAATTAAGAGGTTTTTCAACATAAACCAATCGAACACGTTTTCAAAGTCAAACCAAATCAACATGTTCAAATAAACCAACATGAGTTCATAAATGCGGAAGCAAATAGTAATCATAAATAAATAAGCAGGACCACCCACTCGTCTTGTCTCGTCACCCACCAACTGCTTAACCTGCATTCGTGAAGAGCAGGTGAGAGTGAGCATAAAATAAAAATAATGCTCACCACTATGCAAATGCACCTTTCATAATATGTCAAATAGGAATGGTCGCAGTATGAACATAAATAATATCGTATATGTCTCATCTCCTACAATATCGCAATAAAATAAAATACTCCTGTGCACACATCTTTCATTAGTCGCGGAAAAGGGATTCATTACCCTAATGGCGAGAGTACATGCCACGCAACGGGCACGATCTTTCATTAGGTCTTAAGGAGACTTGCCTCGCAACGGGCAACCGTATTACATCGACGGGGACAACCGTACCGACGGCCGTAACAGCTCACATCGATAGGCTACATGTTCACATGCATACATAGATCACGCCAAATTTGCAAACATATTTAAACACACATTGCATAGACTTTTTAGAATAACTAACCCACCTGGATTTCAGATTGGAAACAACTCAACAAGTAATGGACGTAGGTCGAGGCTTGACTGCTCACACACCTACATTAAGTCAAGATACTACAATCAATATTTATCTTGCACAAATCAGACTTAGCCGAACTTGATTCGATTAAGTTGTTCGTGAAGTCTTGTGTACGTTGGAACACTTAGACTCGGCACTTACACTCAACCAGAACACGTATGGGAGCTCACATAAATCTAACTAAGGGTTGATCAAGTCAAACAAACAAGGAACAACATTCAAGCTGGTTTACAGTTTTTAACACAAAAACTACATTTTGGAAGACTAGCCGATACAAAAACTACATTTTAGAATACTAGCCGATACATCACATAATCAGGTTGATCAGGTTTCCCAATGAGTTATGCTCTGAAATTTTAACATAAAATCCACCTCACTGGACTTAGTAAAACCACCAATTTTCAACCCTTAACTCAAAACACATGATTTATAAAGTTCGAACAAGTTTTCAACAAAAAACGAGCACAATTTCAAAGACTGACATAATGAACGATTTAACCTTTGAAAATTTTACACAAGAACCCTCAGCATGTGAATATCAACATATGAAAATTTCAGCTTTAAACATTTAACATACGAATTATGAAAATTGTAACAAAATTCAGCATATTTCAACATTTCAGCAAAACTGAACCAATATGAACTCCAAAAATCCTGGACATTTTTCCACACACATAATATCATTAGATAAGCACTTCCACCATAAATCAGAAATTTACAGTAACAGATCAAATTATCATAATGAAAAAAAATTTCAGCAGAATACTACAATAAATTATTTACCCTAGCAAGCGCAGTCCAAAAATCATGAAATTTTTATACAAAATGTAAATATGCCAGGGAGACAACATATTAAAATTTCCACCAATTTGAAGTACAAATAAAATTAATATGCAATTTACACTATTCTGCCCAGAAATCAAAACAATTAACTAAAATAGCTACAGTTGGTATTTAAATTTGAAATTTTTACACGACATACCTATACATCATTAGACCTCACACACAAAATTTCACATCTATCGGATCAGTATGTGATTTATTACGAATATAATACACAATCATCAACTATACGAGTTCAATAATTCATATACGACTCAACAAACACCGAAATTGTCCGAGGCCTTCACCATAAGGCCAAAGACTCATTATGTTTTCAATCCCACAACACTTTACACGTTTTTAATAGGGTCTCGTTCAATTTCACACGAACCGACACGAAATCTCAACACATAAATCAAAATAAATATAAATTCGTATCTTGAAATAACAAACGGAATAACAATATGATAAACATAATTTAACGAGACGAGGTTCGAGCCTTTGTAGCGTTCTCGGGAAATGATACGTAAGAGAGGGTCGAACGAGGGTCGACGGCAAACGTACGGCGGCGCTCGGGGCGGCAACAAGCTCGACGGCGGAGCTTCGTCTCGCGGTGAAGGAGCAACGACTGATGAGGGCTCGTCGGGGACCTGCTGGTCGCGGCGGAGGGTCACGGCGAGGATCAGCAAACGGTTACCGCGTGATGATGCTCGACGGAGGGAGAACTCGCGGAGCTGCAAGTCGCGGCGGAGCAGGGTGGGTTCGCGGCGTGAGCAGGCGGCGAGTGGAGGAGTTTTTGCGAAGGAGGGCTCGACGGGAGTGAGGACTTGCTGGGTCGGTGATGACTGGTTCTCGACGTGAATAATCCAGCGAGAAGAGACAAGCACAGGGATGATGGTGACGGGAAAAACGAAATGAGAAGGGTCGACAAAAATTTTTCTTTTTCTTCTATGCTCTTTGACGCGTGAGATCGAGAGAAAGAGAGATAGAAAAAAAAAAGCTGCGGTGTTATGAGAGAATGGGGAGAAAATATTTTTGAGCACTCGTTTAAAACATGTTAGGGTTCTTCTTTCTTTTCCTTCAAGTCACACACACACACACACACACGCACAAGAGATGGAGCGTCTAGTTTTTGGGTTGGGGCGCACGGACTAGGTCGCGGGNAATAATAATAATAATAATAATAATAATAATAACAATAATAATAATAATAAATAAATTCCAAATAATCCTTAATTAAACGGGGCATTACATCTTCGAAGGTGGGCATGTATTCAAGGGAGTAAAATCCTTCATGATTAAGGCCGAGAGGTTGGATGGTCGCATGTATCGACCACCTCTTCGAAGGTGGGCATGTGTTCAAGGCAGTAAAATCCATCATGATTAAGGCCGAAAGGTTGGATGGTCGCATGTATCGACCACCTCTTTGAAGGTGGGCATGTGTTCAAGGGAGTAAAATTAATCACGACTAAGGGGGTGAGCTAGGTTGTTAATAGAAGTGGGATCAATGCGGTGCGACAGAACAAGTTCATAAACAATGAAGACAATATACGTGGTGAAATAACAACATACAAACGAGCGGGAAAATAACAAGAAAATCCAACAAACATAGACAAAAACAACATTCATTCATTCAGTAAAAAAGAGTACAAATTTTTTAGCAAAAATGAAATTACAAAATGCTCAAGGAGCAGGCGCGTCGGGATTTAAGGAGGTCTGCTCGGCGTTGGCATTGGGATCGAGAGGAGTCTGCTCTGAAGTAAGCTCGGGTTGCACCACAACCTGTTGAATTGAGCCAGATGTCGATTCGGGTCAGATAATGGTCTTTAACAGATAGACCCAGTCATGGCCCGCCTCATGGAAGTTGGAGGAGTCACACCGTCGGGCAGCGTGAAATTCTTCTTGAGATTATCATCATGTTCCAAGGTACGCTCGAGGAGGCCCGACCACCACTCGTGATGGAACAGTAAATCAAGACTGCTCTTGAAGCCAACAGGAGCCTTGCGCAGGGCATCCCAAATAGCCTCCACGTTGAACTCCTCGAAGTCGTCATCGACTATCTGGTCACCAGCCTTCTGCAGAATGGATTGGAAACACTGAGCGCTATACTCTTGCACCTCCTTCAGATATTGTGGTGATTGCTTGAAGGCAGTCATCACTTTATTGCGGAATTCCTGGAGGAAATGCTGCCCAGACGTGGTATGCCTGACCATCTGGCGAGCTCGAAGGGCTGCTTGATCGACCAAGCATTTTTTTTGCTGCTCGAAAGCAGCTTTCTCGCGCCCTCGAGCCGCCCTTTCCACCTCGAGCGCAGCCTCGAGAGCCTTTTTCTCTGATCTCTCAGCCTTGAGCGAATTCCGAAAGCCTTCATGGCCCCCTCGAGAGTCTCCTTCTCGGCCTCAAGGGCCTTTCTCTTCACAGCCTCACCCTTCAGCTTCTCACGGAGCTCGTGGTACTGATGGGTGAGATCGTCCAGCTTATTTCGGAGAAGGAATGATCCTTGCTCGATCGGAGGAATGGATCGGCTAGCACTAGACAACGCCTGGTCGATCAGGGGAGCTAGTTCGACCATTCCCTTAATTCACAAAAAAAAAGATGAATACATCAGCGACCAAAGAAATAAGTCGAGGAAGACAATACACAAGGTTCGAAAGCTACCTGTGTTAGCCACTTGGCAATACGGTCACCTCGGTCATGGAGGGTTGCACCGTCATCGCGGAGATCGTAAGAAGGAAGAACATCCTTAAGAAAAGATAATACTTCTGTGCAGTTGACTTTGGTCAGCGAGAGGATAGAGGGACACATGATGTCAGTTGTGTCCTCAAGTCGTGGACGTTTATTATGCCCCTCACTTTCCTCTGTGAGGGGACACTTAAGTTGAGCCTCCGCAACAATATGCGGGTTTGGGGAGACAGGCATCTCGGTAATAGGTAGGATTGGGTGGAGGAGAGTGGACAGTGGCTGTTGTTCTTCGACCACGGGTATGGTCGAATTAGCAGGGGGAGATGTTGGTTGTTGGTCTCCTGGACGAGGCGAAGGTGGTCGCTTTTCGGTGGTTGAGGAAGGAAGAGGTTGCGTTTACAGAATCGGTTCTGGGGAGATAGGCGTTTCTCGGATATCGGCCTCCATGAAAGAGACCGATTGGTCAGGTTGGGAGGTGGTCGAGTCAGAAGGCCTCGAGCTCAATCCCTGAGTAGATTTATTCTTAAGAGGGACTCTTCTCTTGGGCAGTGGAACAGCAGGCATCTCTGCGAGGAAATCATAAAGACAAGTTTAACATTATCATAGACAAATTATACGCAAAAATGAATACAACAATACTCGAGCACATAGAGTAAACAATACCTGGGTTGCCCTCTACTCGAATTGAGTCGAGGACTTCTTTGGTTGGAGGAGAAAGAGATTTGTGACTAAGGAGACCGCAGAACTGCAGAAGGTTATCATCTTCGAGGAGAGTTTTGGAAGCAACTGGTTTGGAGTTCCACACGGCAATGCGTTGGTCGAAAAGTAAGTCTTGAGGAGGGTTCTCGAGTTCGAATTTAAGCTCTTTGAGCGAAGGGGTAGACGCCCAGCGAAACACTGTGTCGGGTTTGACGTAAACAAACTTATGTTTCCACTGGGCAGCTAGAGGGAGCGTCAAAAAGGAAGTGGGCATTATTACGACTCTTAAGATAGAGCCATTGAGCTTGTTTCGAGAGCATGTAACAATAGTGGAAGAATCCTAAGTCGAACCGACCTAGGAGGACATAAGAAAGAATAACAAAGGTTGTTATGAAACTGATAGCGTTCGGGGGGAGCTGGTTCAGAGGAAGACCAAACCAATCGCAAATCACTTCTGGGCAAAGAGGGAAACGGATGCCAAGTTTGAACTGGATCTCGAAAAAGGTGTAATAGTTTTTGGGAGGATGGTCGTGAGTGTCCTTGGGACCAGAGGATATGAACGCCCAGCCAGCAGGATGACTGACATCATCGACATCTAGCCATCCTGCTATGAGAGAAGATGGAGATGCCTTTCTAGAAGATGGAGCTTTGGTCGATTTCTTCTTTGGGGCAGATTTAGAAGAGGTGACAACGAGATTGGATTTGGTTTTGGAAGAATTAGGAAGGGTTGAGGATTTGGATTTTGACTTAGACTTAGAAGTCGAAGTTACTTGGGACTTGCTCGAAGTGGGGTGTTCAGGAAAGACGAAGCGACGGGATAAAGGAATATGATCCTCATCTTTCTCGCGAGTGGCTTCAATAGCATCTAAGGCTGCCTCGACTACATCAAAAGCACCAAAGTCTAGTCGACAATGATGGGTGAGAGGAACGTGGTCGAGAATATCCTCGTCTGATTCATCAATCAGACGGGAAGGTTGAGGTGGAGGAGAGGGTGTCGAATAATTAGAAGGTCAGAGAGCACGAAGAGGAATAGTCTGGTAAATATCCTCGAGGGAATTTGAAGGGGAATGAGGAATGGGTTGGCGAATTGGGGACGATGATGGAGTAGTCATGTCCTTGCCGGAGTGATGGTCATTCTCGCTAGAAGTAGCAGAATCTGAAAAACAAGGGAAAGAAATATCAAAAAAAGAAAAGAGGTTAGGGTTTTTTGAAGAAAAGGGAGGAAAACCCTCTCGCAGGCGAAATGGGGGGATTTTGAAAGAGAATCAACAATTAGGAAAAAAAGAAAAACACACAAACACAAAGTCAAAAGTGCAGAGTACTTACTCATGATCACAATGGAGAGAGAGTTGCCGGAAAGCTTGAATGCAGTGGTGACCGAAGCGCCGAAAGCAGGAAGCTTGCAGGAAGAAGATTTAAGGGCACAAGAGATTCTGAGAATTCGCGAAGGTGGAAAAAGTCAAAAAATCCTAAGTGTGGAATTTTATAAGTGGGTGAAGAAGGAAAGGTGAAGGGTTAATCAACATGACCGTTGGATGGAAAGTAAAATCCAACGGCTAAGGATATTTAATGGTCACAAGATTTTAAAAGGCGCAAGTTGCGAGAAAACACGATGATGGGTGCATCTAACAGACAGGATAGATGGCAAAAAAGTTGTTTTAATGACAGAACAGGAAAAAGGTGGACAAAAGGTGAGAGGAAACTAATCAAGTGGTCGAGGAGAAAAACGGAAGCATTAAATGATTGAGATATGGAAAACCGAGAAGGAAAACACAAGCTCACTCTTAGATCGAGTCATTTAGACTCGACCAGAGTGGGGGGACTAGATGATATGGGATATTATATACCTGAAGGAATAAACCGTTTCACTACGCCGGCCATACGAGCCTCATATTGGGAAGGCCATGTTAGTCGAGCAATAACAGGCTGGAAGGCACTTGTCGAATATTATGGGAGAGATCTGGTCGAAGATCAACCTACTGGGTGAGAGATCATTGGATTGATCACCTCGTGAGTGAAGAGCAGTCGGGAGCGTGATCCAAACGTGAGGGAGCGCGTGAGCTTCCTATGGAATTTCCAAGGAATATTCAAGGGAACAATTACCCCATGTGCAGAGGACACGTGGCAAAGATACATTGAGGCACAGTGATAGTGGCGATAACCACCTCTGACACACACACTGTGTGTGTACAGACGGGCAGATTCGGGCAGCTTTGGACAGACAGCTCATCAAATCCGGGCAGCTCCTAGGGCAGGTATCTCACCCCTATATATATGGGGGTGAGCCTTTCTTGTTACACACGATTTATACATTTTTACTCTTGAGATTTGAGTAGAACAAACACTGACTTAAGCATCGGAGGCTCTTCACCGGGAAACCCTCCGGTGTGAGATTTCTTTGCAGGTACGTGGCGTTCTACCGGCGAGGAGGAAGAAGGCGAGCCGATTTCCAGCCGGTCGAAGTGTTTTGCGTTACCAAACTTTAAGAATATTGTTTAGTTAGATAAATATGGACAAAACAAGTTTCCAAAATTTGAGCAGCTTTACACAAAGTAAATGAAAAAAAAAAATCGGGTTGCTCAAAGTAAATGAACATGATTTTAATTAAATTGAAACATGGCTATTTAAACTGATTGACTTTGATAAAATTAAAGTGGGTTTGTTTCAATGTTAAAAGTTAATTTATTTATGCTGCAATATATTTGGGAGTGTCCATCAAAAATGATATTGATATGCTTTGGAAAATGATATTATTAAGTGGATTCGTTTAAACTAAAAATGCCTTAAAATTGATTTGTCTAGAAAATTTTCAAAAATTTCAAACGACAATTGAAAATTTTGGATAGTGACAAAAACTTTCAAATTTTCGAAAATTTCAAATGATTTAGTGTGTGTTTGGAAACACTTTTGAAATGGGCTTCTAGACTTAAAAGCCCATTTGAATGATTTTAGGGTGTTTGGTGATTTATATTGAATGCACTTTTGAGAAAAAGTCACTTCCCAGTAAGCCCATTTTGGAGAAGTGGGAATTAGCTACTTCTAAAACCTATTTCACAATTATTCCCGCATTTTTTTTTTTCTGCCTTCCCCCCATATTTTCTCATTTCCTTATTCCAGTTATAAGGAACTGTGTTTTATCTATCTTCTTCAGTTAAATATACTAAACGTGGACAAATCTAAAGGTATGTCATAGCTTCCAATATTTGTTACATAACGGATTTTTATTTGGTGTTTCATTTTAGTGTCATTTTAAAGAATGTCCGTAATATATGACCTTAATATAGTTTGCATAATTTTGTTTGTTTTAAATCAATAATCATATAACATTATATGGTTAAATAATGATATAAAAAAATATTTTCTGAATATTATTTTGATAAAGGTTGAAAAAAGATGAAAAACTTAATTATCAATATATTTAAATGGTTTATAGGTAATATGTATGTGTAAGATCACTAAAATATAATTTTAAATCATATGTAGTTGGTAAGATTGTTTTACGTGTAAAAAATATTATTATTTAGTAACTAAAGCACTCATTTAAAATGAGATTCACCAAACATATGTGAAAGTTGTGTAAGGACTTTTATAAATGCACTTAATGAAAAGTCTATTTTTAAGATGGACTTTTGTAGAACAAGTGCTCCCAAACAAAGCCTTACTAAGTGGCGCCATATTGCGAAAAATTTCAAAAAAGTTTTTACTTTTAATTATATTTTTAGGCGGGTATTATCCTGTGGAGGTCTTGTGTTGTTGGTTTTTTTGTGTTTTTAGTGTTCTTGAGTATTACCTTGTTGGGTCGGTTCTAGGCGGACTTTTGTCCTGTCCTCCCACTTTTTTAGCTATTGGCTGCTTGTATTCAGCTGTTGGCTGCTTATAATCAGCTGGTGGCTGCTCTTTGCACATTTGTGCGTTTTATAAAATAACTCTATCGTTCCGTAAAAAAAAAAAATGAAGGGACNATTAGGCGGGATTTAAGATGATTTTTTAGTTACTATTTAAGTAATTTTTAGGGTGCCTCTTTATATATCAATAGATTTTTTGCACGTCAATGGACGCGTCAGATGTCCATGTCATGTTACTTAAATCAGTTAAATGTCGTTTTTCCCTAGGCGGTTGATCAAATTTTCAATATATTGTATTACTAGTGTGTAACCCGTGCGATGTACGGGTAAATTAAATAATAATCATAAATTAGAGATGATGGGAAACATATTAACTAATAGTTATAAAATAAAGATGATGGTACACAATGTTCACAAATAATTATAAATTAAAGATGTGGAGTTAATATATGATATAATTTCATATATTAATTGTAAACAATATAATAGTATCTTATATAAAAAAAATAAAAAAATGTATGTTTAAAATATTAAAAGTACCTAAAATATTATATAACGTATGTAAAAGTATCTAAAATTGTATATATCATTGTTGAAATATGGTAAGTCACCTAAAAATTTATTAAACTATTTTGTAAAGACGACATGTCTAAAATTATTTAAAAAGATGTGAAGTCACCTAAAATATTTTTAAATTATTTTTTAAATAAATGTCTAAAAATATTTAAATTTAACATATATATATATATATATGTATGGTGTATATGTAAATGTATATATAGTAGAATGTGTAAAAAACAATTCTATGCAATATGTATAAAACTATATAAAATATTATGAGCCTACATATTATCTCACGCTTTTTTTTAGAGAAGATGAGAAAAGATTTATATGAATATTGCCACGGGATGGAATACAAAAAATTTTGGGCAATTTTTGGGCTTGCATACGTGTATGCAATCAATTTCAAAATTGTATGCTAGAGGATTAAACAAAACCCAAATTTTTAAAATGTATTAAATGCTGATTGATTTTATACTTAAAAAAATATTCAAAAACTATATAGATCTTGTAAATTGTATGTTGGAGGATCAAACAAAACCCAGTTTTTTTAAGGTTTCACGTGTTGCAATACGTTCTGAATTTTAAATTAATATTGTATACCCAACATTTTAGGAAGCATTAAATGTTGATTCGAATTGTATACCCAAATTTTTAGGCATTAAATGTTGATTTTACGTAAAGATTTTATGCTGGCTGATTTTTTTGCAATAAAATAATAATGAAATTAAAAAAAAATGATGAAAATAGAATGCATTAATTGTGGGTTTACTTTTCTTCTTACTATTTTTGATAAATAAGTTGGCTCTTTATATAGATATACTAGTGTTTAGCCCGTGCGATACACGGAAAATAATATTAAATAGTAATTATAAATAGGACTCGAGTTTGAGTCACTCAATGGAGGAAGTGAGAATTATTATCGATCCTCTTTGAAAAAGGAAGAAAAAATAATAACAATAAATTAAAGAAGAGTATAAATATTAAATAATAATTATAAATTAAAGATGTGGGGTCAGACAATGTAAAATTATCTTATATAAGAGAATATAAAATTGTATGTTTAAAATATTACAAATACCTAAAATATATGTAAAAGTATCCAAAATTTTATGTATTATTTTTTAAAGTTGTGAAGTCACCTCCAACTTTTATAAACTATTTTAGAAAGAAAACTTATCTAAAAATATTTAAAATTAACATCTTGTAAAGAAAACATGTCTAAAAATATTTAAATTTAACATCTACTAGTACGACACCCGTGTACTACACGGGTTGTTTGAAAAAAAAAATATAAAACATAAAATAATAAAAAAACACATGTTGTCGTATAAAAGTGCAAAAATAGAAAATATCACCTTTTGGTTATAAATATATTAATTGATAAATAATTTTATTTTTCTAATTAATATTAAAAAAGATTATTATTATTATAAAGATAAATATAATTTATTTTCAATTAAGCTTACAAAGCGTACGAGCCAGCCATTTAGGATCAACATGTTTTGAAATTATATTTAAGTGGGATGAATATCTCTTACTCGTGCACTTTATAAGCTGCAATTATTATATTAGTGAAATTTATAACAATAAGATAAATGGCACGCACGCATAAGTGTTAGTATGAATATATAATATTAATTATAAATCAATAATTGTATGAATATAAAATCAAAAATAAATATTTAAAAATATGAATTCGTGCACACTAAAAATCTACACTATTCATGAAAAAATTGCATCGACCTAGCAATATTCGTGCAAATAAATATTCATAAATAGTTGTACAGTTCAATAAAAAAGTCTTACTTTTCTATATATAAATTATTTTAAAATATTTGTATAAATATTTTTGAAAACATGGTAAAAATATTTTCATGGATGTTAAAATTGAATTTATTAACATGTTTGAAATTTTCACCATCCTTTTTATAACATTCTAATTTTATAGATAACTTTTTTTGATAATAGTTTTTTTGAATAATTTTGAAATATTTCATAATTTCCTTGATAATCATAGGATTGAATTTGTATCCGTGATAAATCAAGATTTTTTATACATTATAAATCAATTTTTTTATACATAATAAACAAAATTGTTGTAGTTATATTTTTATATGTAGGGTAATTTATTAAAAAAATAATATAACATTGACATTCTAGACAATCGAGATTATGAATATAGTTATTGTAATATTTATTAAAAAATAAAATAATATTAAGCAATATGGATAGTAAAAATATATTATAATTCGAAATATATTATAATATTGGTATAGGATTCTTAACTCAAGTAAGCTTCCGAAGCGTGCGAGCCAGCCATTTAGGCTCAACATGTTTTAAAATTATATGGGTAAATTTATTAAAAAAATAATATAAAAAGGCTCAACACGTTTTTTGAAATTATATGGGTAGATTTATTAAAAAAATAATATAACATCGACATTATACACAATGAGAATATGAATATAATCGAGCTTATGAAATAATTATTGTAATATTTATTAAAAAAATAAAATAATAATAAGCAATATGGATAGTAAAAATATATTATAATCTAAAATATATTATAATATTATTATAGGATTCTTAACCTGTGTGGTTCATACCGATTTTGGCAAAGAATAAGCATAAAATATATTATAATATTAAGCAAAAAATCTTATTTATACGGCATATAAGAATCCTATTTATTTTGGAGTTGGAGGAGATTAGATTAAGCAAAAATAATTTTAATCCGAACCAAAAGCCAAAGCATGTAATGTTGCGAAGTAAGCTTCCGAAGCGAGCCAGCCGTTTAGGCTCAACACGTTTTGAAATTATATTAAAGGGGAATTATGTATATATATATATATATATATATATATATATATATAGATCGAAAATGTACACATATACATAAGCCTAAAATAAAGGCATTATCTCACGCTAAAGTTTTGAGTGGAGATTTAGATGATACAGGATGTATTACGTTACAAGGATATCTATCTATTTACAAATTCAAAAAATCAACCAAATTTTTTTAATATCAAATATGAAACGGAATTAAAAATTTGGGAGTTTTTAAAGTATAAGACATTCGATTTTTCTAAATTGCTATCCGATTCGAATTTTAATTTAAGGTTTGGAAATATGGTATTCAAAATCGGGATAATCCCAAAATTTTAGGACGCAATGTTGATTGATTACTTTGTATGTAATTAAAGAGCTGCCTTATCTAAATTGGTATTCAATTAGAGAGTTTTAATGGGCAACAGAAATCTTATAAAAAATGTTCTTATTTAAATTGGTATTCAATTGGTTAGAGTTTTAATGGCAACATAAATCTTATAAGAAAAATTGTTCTGATTTTTAATGGCGTGTGTGTATGGAATGAAAAACCGAGCATGTTTGTTTATGAAAAATTTCAAACAAATTTCAACATTTTAACTAACCATTTTTTTAACTCAACCCCACTATCATCAATATTATCAATATAATTAAATAATATCCATCAATCGTTCATACACACCACACCAACCTTAATTCACTATTCATCTACTCACATTATTTTAACTAACTATCACATCAAATCATATCTCTCTTACTTTACATCAAATCAATTTTAATTATTTTATTTTAAATATTATTTTAATATACCCACTAACAACTAACCATACAACATTTTTTAAAATTAACTAAATCAAACAAAAAAATTCAAACACAACTAAAAATTTCTATAAACAATCATGCTAAATTTTTTGGCGGTCCGGAAATCTTATCTAAAATTTTCAAAAATAAATAAATTAAATGTTGTCCAAATTTCTTACTAACTATATTTAGTAAATGTTAATCCTTTTATATAGATATATATATAGATATAGATATAGAATTTACATCTATACTTATATAATAAGAATTAACATTTATCCAAAATAGTAGGTCAAATTTAGTCAATGTCGGATTTGCATTAAATATTTTCCAAAATCGGTAAGTTTTTGTCCTTTTCACACTTCTCATTAATTATGTCATTTTCACACATCTAATTAATTCATTAATTGCGACATAATTATCATAAATCATTCCATCTGAGCTTTTATCGTTAAAATGTATAGCGATCTGTTATGACCTTATCCCATTGATATTTTCATGAAGCGTCCTTATCGCGTTCTATTTTTTGGTAACCACTTTATATCAATAACCGGATATTTGATTAATGATAGCACACGTCTTTATTTCAAGGAGTGAATATTCTTTGACCTTTAATTAATTTGAACTGATTGCCTTGACTTTTCAATTTTTAAAAACTTTTTTTTTAAATATTTCGGCTTAAGATTCGGATTTCATTATATAAGTTATCGGATTGTTTGAATGAAAATGAATGAAAAGAACACCAAAAATAGGTAGCCTTATTCATATAACCAATCCTAAAATATTAGTTTGTTCACCAGAAAGAGACAAATCCTAGAAATCCTAAAATATTAGTTTGTTCACCAATCCTAAAATATTAGTTTGTTCACCAAAAATATTAGTTTGATTTTTAGGATTTATCTCTTTTGAAAATATTAGTTTGTGATAATGAGGAGTTACCAAATAATCAAACTCATAATGTTGTGTACAATGGGGTTTTTAATAATATATGATTATTACCGAACTTTTTATAATTCAACAATGTTTCTATGTATTTTAATGATTTCAATTTCGATCCTAATGCACGCGAGATTATATTATTCTTCCAAATTTTACATATCGTGCATCGCACGGGTTATGTACTAGTATAATTAAAAAACATATAAACAAAAATAATGATATATAAACAAAATTGAAAATATGATTAAATTATAAATTATTTGTATGGAATTATTTATTTATTTAAAAATAAACAAAAATAACTGGACAAAAATAAAAAAAAAAAAGGGAGTAGAAAAAAATCAAAAGGACGTATTCTGAAAATACGTTTTTAGTTATAAAACGTATTTTAAAAATACGTTTTAAAAATAAACCGTAATCCTGAAATACGGTTTTAGTTAATATGATTAATTAA
The DNA here is from genome assembly GCA_008636005.1 of Striga asiatica. Classification (NCBI taxonomy): domain Eukaryota; kingdom Viridiplantae; phylum Streptophyta; class Magnoliopsida; order Lamiales; family Orobanchaceae; genus Striga; species Striga asiatica. The sequence goes on from BKCP01000002.1 coordinate 1,292,429, forward strand.
GATAATTACCTTGATATAAAACGTATATCGTAAATACGTTTTTATTTATAAAAAATTAATACGTATTTTCGAAATACGTTTTATAATTAAAATTAATTTTATAATTATTTTCGAGTTATAAAACGTATTTTTACAATACGTATTTTAAATGAAATGAATTTTTAGAATTTTGAAAATACAATTTTGATGGACAAAAATAATATAAAACATAAAACGTATTTCCGAAATACGTTTTTTGTACAATTTTTCCCCCAAATTCAATTTTGCCCCAATTCAATTTTGCCCTAAATTGATTAATATATAAACGTATTCTGAAAATACGTTTTATAAACAAAAAATAAAAAACGTATTCCCAGAATACGTTTTAAACTGCAGAAAAAACAAAATTTTTTAATCCATTTGAAGAAACCAACCTGTTCAACCAACATACACATATCAATCAACGCAACATACACATATCAATCAACCCAACATACACATATCAATCAACCCAACATACACATATCAATCAACGCAACATACGCATATCAATCAACCCAACATACACATATCAATCAACCCAACATATAAAAGAAGATGAAAAACAATAATTTATAAGAAAGATCAAAATACGGTTTACACACGAATATGTCCACAAATTTCAATACATAAGACACAAACTAACTATGAAGATGAAGGAGTGAACGGTTGCCTAGGTTTGCGCAGTCGTTCCCCCCTCCGGAGCTCTACGAGAGGCGTGTCATCATCAAAATCATCAAAATCCTCCGGAGCGCAGTCGTTCCCCCCTCCTTCGTCCGCTTCAACTGAGTAATGCATTTAGTAAAATAAATCACAAACTCGACTTTAGGAAAAAATAAAAAAAAATAAAAAAAGCCCAAAAAATAAAATTTTGTTAAGTAAATAGATCTTACATTGTTCAAGGCCGAGGTTCTGAGATTGGAGGTGCTGGGGGGAGGGTGGATTGGTTGGGCGTTGTTCATTTTCGCGGTTACGGGCCCGAGGTCTTCTACCCCCACCAATGTTGGCAGCGGGTCGATGCCTCGCGGTGTGGGACTGTGTCCTCTGGGATGGAATGTAGTCGTCCTGGGATAGAACTTGACTTGACGACGCCCCTTGTGTAGGACCTCGGCCTCCAACAGTCAGGGAAGTGTATGCAAAGTTGAAGGACTGTTGGAATGCGGATTGTGCCTCTGGAGGGAATGTAGGCATTAAGTGTTGAATACTCGATAAGGAGTTATAAACCCCCTCCAGGCCAGAAGTCTGAAAATAAAATTCAAAGTAATTAGTATGAAACAACATAAATAAAAAAAA
>BKCP01000002.1:1299223-1312282 GCA_008636005.1 Striga asiatica
AAAAAAAAAAAATTCAATCCTCAATTCAACATACACACATAATCGATAAACAATTAACAATTCCCAATTTCAAACATCACAACATTCAAACATACTATAACAATTACAATCTCCCAACAAATTTAAACAATATCAAAAGTTGAGATAAGCCAATATACCTCGTTCGAATTAATTAACCGGAAATGAGTTTCGTGTTGTTGTTGTCGGTTCACGTACAAGTGACGATTGGATCGAGTTTTTTTTTTTATTTTTCTTATTTTCCGCAAAACGCTGCGTGTGGAGGATGAGGATTGGGAGAGAAAGGATGAGGATTGGGACAGAATCGCGCAAATGAATGGAGAAGAAGAAGATAACATTATTTTATATTTAGTTGTAAAACGTATTTCCGGAATACGTTTTAGAAGCATTTAATTGTAAAACGTATTTTCAGTATACGTTTTTATATATAAAAACTTAAAACGTATTTTCGGAATACGGTTTCTGAAAATTTAGGGGTTTATAAAACGTATTTTTGAAATACGGTTTACAATTATCATTTTTTATTCTGTTTCTTTTTCTTTTAAACGGAACTATTTATTTTAATTTCCAAATATAATTATAAAACGTATTACGAGAATACGTTCTTGTAATTAAATTTAATTTGAAAAACGTATTTTCAGAATACGTCCTTTTGATTTTTTTCTACTCCCTTTTTTTTTTTTTTATTTTTGTCCAGTTATTTTTGTTTATTTTTAAATAAATAAACTACTCTATTTGTATGTGCTATTTTTACCTTATTTTACATTCCTTTTATGAGTGGATGCGACACATATGATCCCTCTCTTTGTCAGGTGTCAAATGCACCATTTGAATTGCCACGTCGCACTTCTCCTTCGGTGAGGAGAGTTTTAATCACTCGTCTCTCTCTTCTCTCTCTCTAGCATTCGCCACTTCAAAACAAAAAGGTTCATTTTCCACAACAATAGTGGTGCTGGTGTTGCTATCAATCATCGCATCGCATTTTCTAGGGTTTCTGGATTGCTTCTTTTCCAATATCTCGTCTTCTTTACGGCGGTGATTATTCGCCAGCAATGTTAGACTTTAATCCGATTATATTCGGATAAACAGATTCGGATCTCCTGCGATATTCTCTTTGATCAACGATCTGTTCGTCTGCTTTCCGCAGATACATATCCTCTGTATTTTGTTTGATTCTAAGGAAAGTTGTGAACTTTACGTTGACAATGGCTGCGAATCTGCATCTCCAGATGTGTGCTTGCTGCTCGAAGAGCCAGCTACTTTGAGTGTATGGGGTGATATATTTCTGTTTATTTGCTGGTCATGTGTATTTTGTTTGGTCCATTAATCGAAGCTGCTGTTTTAGTTTTTTTTGGCTGATGTGGGAGTTAGAGCTTAATTAGTCGGACTTAAGATATAACTTAAAACAAAAGATTTCTGTGTGAATGGAATTTTCCCTTTTCAGATCAATTTATGAGTCTGGTTAAGTTAAGTTGATTCATTAACTGCTGTGGGTGCTGAAGATTTATTAAACTCTCAATGATTACGTTTTTATTAGAAAGGATGTATTCTTTATTTTTTGTTTTGTGCTAGTTGGATCCGATGAAAGATAGTAGTGACTACTGAAATGATTTCTTGGTTTCTCATTTTTATCTGTTATATTTTAGTTGTTCTTAATTAAGTACTCCACAATCATGAACCTTATATTCATACCCATTGCTCGGAACTCTCGTAGAAACAATGATGCTGATTCCCTTTCTATTTTCCCTTTTTAGATGTTATGCAACATTTTTTTGAGGTCCGTAAATCTTTGGACGAGACATATTTGGAGGTACACTGACAAAAGACATTTTAGCAATATAAGTGGAGGTTTTAATGCCACTCGAAGCCTGAATTATTTGTGGGTTCGTAAGCGTGGACATACGAGAAAGATGATGGTGGATTCTAGTGCTTCTGCTGAAGGATCTATGTTTGATATTTTACCAGAGAAGTGTGATGATGGTGGCTATGCTAGCGGAGGATGGAAGAGGTGACTGCTTGTTGAGGGTTTTTAGTTTGCTATTCTCGATTTTGGTATCTTTTATATTATTTTTTTATGAACAAAATATCAATACTTTGGTAGTTCATCTTGGACGTGTTGCATGTTTCTTGTTAGGTTTTCAATTTTATTCTTGGGTTTCTTTGTTCCAGAAGAATCCAGAAAAGATTGAGCTGATAAACTTACTCTGTTTTAGTTTCAGAAGGTCGTACAAATTAGTTATGTTAATTTTGTGTTAGATTATTACATGCTTTTCTGCATTTGAGAACACGTGTAGGAAGAATTAAATGCACATCCTTACTTTCGTGCATTATAGATATTCTTTGTATGAATGCCAAGAATCCAGTTATCGATGTTCCGATTTGAAAGGAGTGATGAATGCTTTTTGTTTGTGTTTTACTTCTTTGATTTTACTGCAATCATTACATCAGGAGTTTTCTTGTTTTATTTTTTCACCGGCGGCATTGAGCTACAGTATCTTTGAGGATGCTATGCAAAATTCTCTGAAATGAAAATACACTGTATATCGCCGTGTCTGGGACCTCTGGTTGGTTGTATCTCTATATTCACAATGTATTGTTAATACTGGAAATAAGACTTAATTTTTCAGATATTTAGTTGTGCCCATTAATATATATTTTGTCCATACATAACTTGAGAAAAATATGTTGCATATTCAGACAGAGACCTTTCTCCTGTAACATTCGTGCATAGAGAATAAACAGATCTGAATCTGTTATTATTTTCTTGAGCCTTTGATTTTCATCTTCGACAATTTCTTGCTGGGATAGTTCAGCATGATGTTGCATGACAATTATATTTCTCTATTACTATTGCACTCCAGAAGATGGTAAAGGAATCTCATAATTGAGATTGATGAATTGATGAAGTACCGGGACATGATCTTTACATGCTCTCCAGCTCTTATATTTTACCCTCCAGGTTTCTTCATCTTAAAATATACTGCTTGCTCAATGTTGATTTAATTAACATCAACACAAAGAGGTTAATAATTCATATGGTATCTCTTGCCATATCTGGAGTCAGTAGTCACTTGGACGAATGGTGTGCTTGTTTTATCTAGTGCAAATCTAGACAGTCTTTGTCGGATAATTACCCTGCCCATTTCATGCGGTATGTATATGTTTCTTATTTGATTACCATTGCCTGAAGTCTACTCTATTTTCCGGTTGGCAGTGAGGATGGTAGGTTAAGTTGTGGATATTCCAGCTTCAGAGGAAAGAGGGTTAGCATGGAAGACTTTTATGACATCAAGTCTTCCAAGGTTGATGGCCAGTCGGTCTGTCTCTTCGGCATATTTGATGGTCAGCTGTCAGCTCTTCCATTTCCTTTATCAAGCTTACCTTATTAGGAAAATAAACAATTGGACCACAGATGAATGCACTAGTTGCATTTGCATGTTCTCTGACTTAGACATATTAATTCTTGAGCACACAGGTTAGCCACACTTGGCCAAAAATGGAGTATTTTTCAGTATTGAGTTTGCTTGTTGAGAAATCTTTAATCTTGTTAAATCTTCGCATTAGTTTTGAAATACATAAGATAGAACGCTGGTTGCTTACCAAATGAGCTTGAACATCAACAGCAGAACTCGAAAGAGGGACTGATACCGCTGGCCTAGCGTATAGCTCCCGTATTAACAAGCCTTCGGTCAATCCTTCTCATGTGTCGTCTTATAGAAAGAGTCTTTCTATTGATCGGTCATATAGGCCCGGGTTGGACATCCAATTGCTTCGATTTGAATTATCCGGAGAATGCCTTATGTATATATCAAAAAGATGGTCACTTTTTGAACATTTAGATTGTTTATTATTCTAATCATGGGAAGCGAAAAGTAATAATGCTCCTATAATGAGGACGTTTCATCATAACAGGTCATGGTGGTGCTCGTGCTGCGGAATATTTGAAGGAACATCTCTTTGAGAATCTCCTGAAACACCCAGAATTTATTGCAAATACGAAATTGGCCATAAGTGAGTGCCCTATCAATAATTTCTTTTGTCTATTACTAAATAAGTAAATATTGGTGATACCGATTAGATGTAAAGTTTCTTTTTAATAAAATATTAGTTAAGTACTGCACCCAACTTTTATGTATTTTCCCTTTTTCTACCTCTTCGATATCTGCCTTTTTGAGTTTAATATTGCACCCAGATGACTCATGCAAACCTCACAGGTGAAACATATCAGCAAACGGATAGGGACTTTTTGGATTCTGAAAAGGAAACCTTTCGAGATGATGGCTCAACTGCTTCAGCAGCAGTTCTTGTTGGCAATCACCTATATGTTGCTAATGTTGGTGATTCTCGAACTATTATATCAAAGGCTGGGAAAGGTAATAGATAATTATGTATGAATTTAAACAAACAACAACAACAACAACAACATACCCAGTATATTCCCAACAGGTTGGGGTCTGGGGGGGTCAGTTGTACGCAGACCTTACCCTTGTAATTATATAAGGAGGCTGTTTCCGTAGCGACCCAAGGTGCATTTCGCCGTTTGATGTATTTTTTTTTCTAGAAACTTCACTAATTTCACTAATAGAAGAAGCACTAAAATTTAATTGAGCCATTTTGAACAAAGTGATGGATTTTTTTTTTTTTTTTTTTATTTTTTTTTTTTTTTTTTTATTATTATTATTTATATGTCTTCTGATTTGGGATTTGTATCTGTGTAGCAATTTCATCAGATAATTAATCAACTCCAAACTGGTTGTAGATAGTTGATTGTCTGGCTAAATTCACTAACAAATTGGAATCAAGGAACTGGAATGATGGACCAATATTTGGTTATGAGATATTAGATAACCATGCATCTATAAATATCTTTAACCCATGATCCATCCTTCACTCTATCCTGTTATGACTTGTGAGTGATGATTGTCCTGGGGTTTATGATACATTAGATAAATTATTGTGGCGATAAGTGCTTTTTAACAATCTTTCTTCTTTTCCTATATGTTCTTTTTGGCTACACAGCAATCCCACTATCAGAAGATCACAAACCAAATAGAAGTGATGAGAGAAAGAGAATTGAAAGTGCTGGAGGTGTTGTCATGTGGGCAGGTTTGGTTTCGTCATGCAAGACTACTGTGCTAATTTGATCATATGCAAATGCAAGATGAGACAATTATTCATTTCAAAATGGTGTGACATGATCTGTGAAGTTGTTTTAGTGTTGGAAGAAATATGGAATTAATCATGGGCTTACTAATTTGGACTTGAGTAGTTTTTGTTTAACCTCATTGTGTAAATGAGGGATGGTTTATTGACTTATTCCATTTCATTGTGTGGATGTGAGTTTATCCTTGAGTGTGATGTTTACTGTATGGCAACGAAAATAAGCACCTGTTCCTTGTCAAAGGAGAGTTATCATGATAACACGTTACTGTTCTTTCACAAAATTCTCATATATTCAGAGGAAGCTATGGAGTTCCATTATTATTAATATTATAATTAATTTATTATCTATGTATTATTTTGAGTTACTTTTTTTGTATCAGGTACTTGGAGGGTTGGGGGTGTCTTGGCCATGTCTCGTGCTTTCGGCAATCGCATGCTTAAACAGTTTGTTGTGGCTGAACCCGAGATTCAGGTACCCAGAATTTAAGAGCATGTTTGTATACAAAAAGTTTCACTCAAAATTCATTCAATTCAAAATCTAACTCACTTTAACTCAATTCCAATAACCCCAATATTATGAATATAATTAAATAATACCATCCAGTCATTCTTACACATCACATCTACTTTAATTCACTATCTACTCACATAATTTTAACTAATCATTCCTTCATATCATATCTCTCCTACGTTTACATCAAATCAACATTAATTATTTTATTTTAAATATTATTTTAATATAAGTTCAAAATCCCACTAACTAACTATATCATATTTTTCCAAATTAACTCTAGTTAACCAAAAAAATCCACTTTGAGTGAAAATTTTTGTATACAAACAGCGGTTTAGTTTTTTTGTCGTAACTCAATAAGCATTTTATTTGTTATGGTTTAGAGTCAACTGTTGCTTGGGTTGGTGAATATAGTAATAAATTGGTTTTTATTGATTCAAGTAATTATGCATTTTTATCAAAAGCTTGTTTTTACCTATGTAAATGCAAATAGGACCGGGAGGTTGACCAAAACCTTGACTTGCTTGTGCTTGCCAGTGATGGACTTTGGGATGTTGTACCTAATGAGGTAACTCACCCTTTGCACTCAGCTGTCATATTTGTTTCTTTTCAGCCTTCTGGGTATAAATATTTGGTTTATTTCGTAGTCAAATATCACACTTGATCTTGATGACATTGTTTAAAGAAAATTTCGGTTATTTTGACTAATTTATCATCCAAATTGTCATCTCTGATAACTCAAAAACTCCATCACCGTATATTTCGAAGATAGAACATGTTTCAACGTGCATATAAAGAAAGAAAACGATAGCCTTACATAAATTACTTTTCAGGATGCTGTCTCGATAGCACAAAGAGAAGACGACCCTGAAAATGCTGCTAGGAAACTGACCGAGACTGCTTTCATTCGTGGCAGTGCAGACAATATCACGTGCATTGTTGTCAAGTTCCACCATGCCAAAGCGGCTTGTTTTGTGGAAGCCCAACAACAAATTCTGGAGTCCAATTCTCAACCAGAGGAATCCCATGAAGACATCAAACTAAAGCCCAACAAGCCTGAGGAAGCCCATCAGACTTCCAAAGTAGATCCTGGAGAAACTGGTTAGGGTTGAAGGAAAATCTTGGATGTGGAATTTTGCATTTTGTTGATTGGGTGATTTGTAATTGATTATTAGTTTGTTTCCTCTATTTTGTTTTTTGTAATTTTATGTCTACGTTTATGTGTGAGTTGACGTTCATAAAGGTGTTACCTTTCCTTTTTTTTTTTGTTTTTTTAAATTTTTTCNTTCCACCTTCAATTTCAGTGGGTGGTATAATTTTATTTAAATAAAGGCTGGATTAAGAGTTGAATTTTTTTGGTCCCCCTTTTGTGTACGTCCCGTTGATTCGGCCGAGCAGGTTGATGCCTGCCCCTAATCAAACTTGTAATTTGTCAATTTTCATTTCGTTTGTTTTATGATTTGGGTTTCTTGAAGCGTGCCTTGATCAATTCTTAAGTTATTATCATTTTTGCCTTTTCGTTTATGTTATGTACTGAGAAAACCTTGTCGACAAACTAAGTAGCAGATTCTATTTTCCAAGAAGATGATTTAATAAGGGAAATTTTCACTTATCCTACATGAAATTGAAAATTTTGCAAATCTACCATCCATAAATAAATAATTGTATATCTACCTAATTGTCAAGAATTAACTACATTTATGCCTAAAATTCAGTTACCTAAAAAGTAGACTCCATCAATTTTCTGTTACCATGATTTCCGCCAAAGAGAAAAAAAAGAAAGAACGTGATTTCTGTTACCATGGTATCCTACATCAAATATATCTGCTCGAGTTTCTGTTGGGTATATATTTAATATATATACATAAAATATACCATAAAAAAATGTAGATGTATGTATAGTATATATTTTTCATGATTTTACTAAATGTAAATCAATCATATATCGAAATATACTAAATAAAACATTGAATGAACAGTATATTTTGAGTTTATATTTAGTATATATTTAGTATATACTGCTTATATATACAACATATACTGAACATATACTCCATATAAACCAAATATGCCCAAATCGTTCAAAATAAAACCCTTATTCACGCCTCTCATCGCAAAATCTTCATCTTCTCCAAAGATTCTCGAACAGCAGAGTAGAGAAAAATTCCTTCGCAACTTTCTTCTTCGCGTGCGTCCTTCGCCATCAATCGTCTTCATCCTTCTCCACTGGCGCGCGACTCCTCTCAACAGGTAGCAAATCTCGTTCCTCATCTTTCTCAATCGACGAAATAGCAGCAGTAGAGCGAGTAGCAGGTTCCGTCCGCCGTCGCACCTGAGGTCACGTCACCCTCCGTCGGCGAACTAGCAATCCACGCCGGGAGTCAAGCTGCGCCGGAGATCCCACGCCTGCTGTCGTACGCCTATCAAGAAGGAACCGTGGCGAGCAGCGAGTTCCGTCGATCCTCCTCGACCGCTCTACTTCGTCCAGCGAGTAGCAATCCTGCCCGATCTGATTGTCAGATCAGACCTTCGCCGTCGCGCCTGTTTTGGTCACCGTCCGCCGGCGACAAGAAGCAGCAAACAACAACTCGGGCCATTGAAAGATCCGAAAAGGGCTCCTCCTCCTCTGAACAGATCTGAAAAATCGAGGAGGGTTTTTTTGCAGAGAAGTGGGTGAAGGTGGGCCGTGGTTTTGGAGAGACAATGAGAGAGAGAGACTGTTTATCAATTGCATTTAATTTGCCCCGTTATTAACATTCAGAATCTTAGGTATAAGTGCAAATATTTTGGGCTTGTTTTGTAATTTTATAGATAAAATTACAATGGGTGTATAAGTGTAATATATTTCATAACTGATAGTAAGGGATGTAAATTCCTCATTTAATAATGTACTGATTTTGTTTAAAAATTGAACCGTTTCTTGAGATATTAAGGAAGCATTTAGCGAAACCACATATGTGATGAATCCTATTCTTCATCAGTTTTGTCTGTACTCAAGATCAATGGGTGTTTAATCCCATGTGGGCCTGTTTTATATACAAGATTAGATAGGATTATGCCCTTTGTCCAGGCCTACTCCGGCGTTTATATTGCATTAAAATCACATAATCTGGGTTTTCGGGTATTAAATAATTCCATGTAGCCCATGTGATATTTTTGATCCATACAATACAGGTCCAACTTAAATTTCTTTTTTGTCCCTGATATTTGACATTTCGAACGAAATTAACCTTGAGTGACCAAATAATTACAACATGCCACATTATAAAGCATCGTCGTCTTTGACCCACAAAAGAATGTCGAAGAAGATCTGTGAGTGAGGTGCAGAAGAGGCGAAAAATTCACTGGGCCTGGGACTTCTCTGTAAGTTTGTGTTCTTACAACAACAGTAATGAGGAAGAATCATCTAGTTTTTGCTTTCTATATATACTTTTTCCTGTCGTTCCAGACATTGTTGTTCTTAAACCCTAAAAAATTTTTCGCATGTTCTGTCCACAGTAAAATTGAGGAACGCGATTGATACCTGAAAGCAGTACTTTGGCTGTTCCTATTATTTCACATCGTAATCCTTGCCCGTCACAGGTACATGATACTTGAAAGCACTACTTTGGCTTTACCTTTTCTATTCCGGCGATTAACCCTAGCAGAAATATTTTTTTTTTCTGTTGTTATTTCGAGTGGGTAAAAGTAACACTCCTTTTAATTTGCGTTCGCTTGGATTTAACCCCTATTACGTTTGGATTTAACACAAATGCTTTTTTATTTTTTTTTGGTTTCATTTGATTTTTTGTTGTGTCCTCGTTGGTTGTCGAAAATGTATTCCATAATTGTTTTTCCGGTGGTCACGGAGTGTTGTTGGTTAATTTTGTTGAGTGCATATTTTGGTTCCTATGTTTTTTTCAACCCTTCATGTTTGTACATAACTAGTTGTTCATTTTTGTTCACAAACAACCAGAGTCGTTAAGGTAATATTATGTCTATTTGCTCTTTGTTTGGTGATAACAAATAATTAAACTTCAGTAAACCTTACTCCACTTTTTAGCACATTTTTGTACAGATTTCTATTTTGACGAGGTTAGAAAACATTAAAAAAATTTGCTTCTCACTTTAACTCATTCACGGCCAAGTATGTATTTTTCTTTACATCATCAGACTAACCATGGGAAGAGGCACTAATACTATTGCTCGTTGAGGACTTAATAATTATACGTAATTTGTGTCATCTGCTTGCGTACATTTACCTTAAGCTGGTTGTACAACCACGACAACATCGTAGAGTAAGACGCCGGCTTACACGAGCATCCTATAGTATGTCAAACCGTCTTCTGTCTCAGATTGAGCATATGAAAGTGCTAGTAGAAATTAGTGACAGAACATGCATTGAACAACGTCGCATGGATCGAAGCACCTTTGGGCATCTATGGTACTTGTTGGAACATATTGGTAGCCTGCGGAACACTAGAGATATTCAAATAAGTGAAGAAGTAGCAATTTTCCTTAGTGTGCTAGCTCACCATAAAAGAAAGTGAGTTGTGAAATGTGATTTTAACCGATCTGGTCAAACAATAAGTAAATTTTTCCACAATGTAGCGGTCCTGCGCTTGCACCCTATCCTCCTTGCCGAAAGTACCCCTGTAACCGACTCATGCACAGATTGGAGATGGAGATGGTTTAAGGTGAGTACAACTTTTTTGTACATTTCTGTTCAGTATAACTTAAATTCAACAAATTAAAATCATGTCTACGACTTCATTGTGTTGTGCATTGAATGACAAGGATGCTTAGGAGCGTTGAATGGAACCTATGTTCCCATGGGTGTTCTTGTACGACTACACGCACGATATCGAAACAGAAAAGGGTTTGTTTCCGTGAATGTGCTTGGGGCTTGCATGCAAGATATGAATTTTTCTTATGTATTGACCGGTTGGGAAGGTTCAGCGGCAGATACTAGGGTTTTACGAGACCCCGTTCACCGACAAGGGGGTCTTCATGTACCAATCGTTTAGTCTTAAATGTATTTATGTAAAAACGTAATACTAATTCCATAGTTATCCTAAATTTTTGGTAATAATTACTTTTAACAGAATTATATTTTAATGTTTTATTGTTTTGTTTTTGGGTGGTGAATCTGTATTTGACAGGGAACTATTACCTCTGTGATGCCGGCTACACAAACGGTTCGGGATTCTTGGCTCCGTACAGGGGTGTACGGTATCATTTGAATGAGTTTGGTGAGGGTAACCGAGTGCCTACAAACCATAGAGAGTTGTTTAACATAAGACATGCACAAGCGCGTAATGTAATCGAGCGAGCTTTTGGAGTATTGAATATGCGATGGGCCGTCCTTAGGAGCAAAACTTATTTCAATATAGACACTCAAAATAAAATTATACTTGCTTGTTGTCTTCTTCAAAACTTTATCCGAACGACAATGAATGTTGATCCTATGGAAAATGAGGCCGACTGTACGCCGAATGAGCACCAAAACCAAGACCCGGATGCCCCTAATGACTATGTAGACGCTGTAGAGCCCAACACAGAGTGGACATATGCAGGATGCTTTGGCTCTTTCAATGTTTAATGAATGGGATGGTCGGAGTTGAACACCCCTACAAGCAATGTTTTCTTGGCTATATCATGACCAATGTTTGTAGAATTAAACATATTCAACCAAAAAAACATGTTCATGTTTCTTTTTAATATTTGTTGTAGTTTTAATTTGTTTTTCTGTGGAAAACACTTTGGTGTGAATGATTCAGAATATGTGTGACTCATACAACATTTCATTTTTTTTTTCTTTATATCTTCGGTTGTGTGCATAATACATTGTTTGTCCTTCTTACTTATGGTTTCTCTTCATTATAACATATTGTATTCTGCTTGTGGAACCGACTTCTTGTTGGTGTGTTGCTTTCGTCCTTAGTGATGGAATCCACCTGTAGTGGGGGACGGAATTCACAGGCCAACGGACAACGTCGAACATGGAATGTGGACGAGGAAAGTGCATTAATTCAAGGTCTGCGCGATCTTGTCTCGCGCGGCTGGAAATGCGACAACGGATTTCGCTCAGAGTACACCAACATATTAGAGCAACATATGGCCCAGTGTTTCCCAGGTACTACCATACGAGCTGAACCACACATATCATCAAAGATTACGGTTTGGAAAAAGACTTATGGTTTAATATTGGGAATGGTTGGAACTTCAGGGTTCGAATGGAGTGAAACGGGAAACATGATTGTTGTGAAGGAAGATGCCGTTTGGCAATCCTACATCAAGGTAACTTACACATTTTACTATGTTTTTTCATGAAAAATTAATTTAAGGATACATTATAATTTATTTTACATTTTTTTTCTTTTAGACAAATCCAAAGTGAAGGGAATACGTTATAAAACTTGGCCCTTTTATGGTGATTGAGTGAAAATATTTGGCAAGGACCGGGCTACGGGAGAAGGGGCATACTGACGCGGTTAATGGAGTGTTGCATGAACCAAGCGTCCATGCACCTAGCCCTATCCCAACTCAAGACTTATTCCCGGAACATTGTGAGCACCCCGACACCAATATGGACTCTTTTTCGGCCCAAGCGGGTGAGAGTAGTACATCCAGTAAGTCCAAGCGTCACGGAAAAAGAAAGCGTAATCCAAAGGTGGAGGATAAAATAATTGGCCTAATTTCATCTGTTTGCGAGGAGACGAATAAGCGTCTTTCTGAATTGTCATCACGATTTACAAACCAAGGTGATGCTAAGGAGCAAAGAATTGCCGTTTACAAACCAAGATGATGTTGCAAAGTGCTCCATGGTCCAACAGATCTTGTCCGGTCAACACAAATAGAAAGAAAAGACTTCTCATTGTCGATCTATGTTTATGGTCTACAATTTAAACTTTGTCGTTTTGGAATTTGAACTATCTATGTATTTATTAAGTAATGTATGTGGAAGTGAACCCATCCCATCATTTTGATGTTCATGATGAACTTGGGTATTATGTTGTAGGGTCATATATTTTGTCGGTGAACTTATGCTTTTGGTTTTGTGACATTCGCACCAACTATTTACTTACCTTATATATTTGTGTTGCATAATTGCCAAGGTTCACTTGTTGAGCTCATATTATTCCGTTCGAGACCAAGTTGAGTTGTCCCGTTTGGAGGTTTTACAGTTCAGGTCTTCATTCCCTCTAACTGGAATCAAAGAAAGTAAAAAAAATTAAGTCTTGTTATTCCCTTCAGCATTTCACCCATTTCTAAATAAAACGACATGTTTTTGTCTTCATAAGTATGTAGTGGTCATAGGTATTGCCTGCCTAAAGAATATAATGATAAATATAAATATACAAAGAATTATATTACGAAATGCAAAA
>BKCP01000002.1:1312992-1358889 GCA_008636005.1 Striga asiatica
ATGTGCAGAGATGGACGACGTTCACATGGCACATGTCCTCAATTCCCTATGGTTCGGACTCTTCCCTCAGTTATCGGAGCTGATGCAGAAGGACTTCTCGTGGATGAAGGTACGTGATAAAATCCATTGCCTTGAGGGACATTACCATGAATTCCTTCGCTACATGACCACACCGGGAGTCGACGTTCATGATGACGGGTCTTTGGTTAGTGTGAACTGAGACTACTGGAATTTCGTCGGAGAGGTAAGTGTGTATGGTTATAACCTTTTTAATAAACATGCAGTGAAACTTTGTTAACGTCTCGAAAAATGATATCCACCTGCAGGAGACCGATTTAGAAGTGTTTTTTCGTTGGAATGGCTTCAAATGATACAATGAGTGTGTGCAACTGTGGAACTTACGGGGGGTTGCACAAGTGGACATCGAGAGCAACCCAGGTCAGAGTTTGCAGAACCCAATTTTAATGGATGTCATGGAAGATGATTTTGAAGTGGAGGAGCAGGTTCACGGCCCAATCGAGGAAGATGAAGTTCCTATGGGACCGAATGATATGGATGACGATCACGAATTAGGGGAGAATGAGTCGGATGTGGACTCATGCGTGGACTCCAACTGATGGACAAATATTTTTCCGGCTGGGCTTTCACATCTGTTTGGTTTTTACTTCCCGACTATATGATGCTAGTATGGCCGTGTTTCATACGGTTAGAAAACAGGCCCTATGTATTTTATGTGTATATATGACTTTTGCTTGTGTAATTAGTAGTGTGCAGATGTTAGTATAATAGGCTGCCTATTAGTACCGTTTTGTGTTTTGAATCTCCCAACGTTTTGGTTTCATGGACGCCAGTTATAATCTGGTGAATGCCATGTAGTGATGGATATGATTATGGCTGCCATATTTTGTTTAGGTTGTGAAATGAATGTTGATCCTACTACATTTTGTTTGTTTGTTGTGGTTTTCTATTTCAACTTCAAGCATAGACAAGCAATTTTTTTGTCAGCAGCACATCACACTTGCATCCAAAGCGGAGAACACACATATAACCACTCGGTCATTACTTCATGATCACACATATAAAGCAAAACATGGTTACTGAAGTACATAGAACCATTCGGAATTGGTGATTACAAGCACCGACAAAAGTACATGACAATAAAGTCAATAATAATACAAAACACAACCCACAAAATAACGAAAACTAAATTGTCCATAACAATGGTTGTGACTTCAGAAGTGTTCAGCTAGGTAGGTGGGTCACTGGAAGATCCTTTGCATGAAGATGGGGCCGACTTACGTGGTGGTCGGGGAATGCGCATTGGTGTGCGGCTCCCCCGCCTTTGATTGCTCACATGGGTGTGGGTGTTGACTGAGCCTTCGGATGAATCCTGACGTTCTCGGGCACATCTTGGTTGGTGAATGTTGGTTCCAATTGAACCATTTAGAAGTGGGTCATTGGTAAGGGAACTCAGCTCAAACACGTACGACTGTTCGTACAAGGCTGCTACATAATTTGCATTCGTCGAATTTTGGTCCAACACATCCGGTGGATTTGCGCTGGCTTCGTAGACCTCAGTGAACAAGTATCGTATGTCCGGCCAACGCGGGTCCCTAGAATGTTGTTATGCTACCGAGAATGGGTCAGACTGCATAAATTTATGTTTACAACTTCAGACTATAATTTAAACATATATGCGTAACACAACACAATTTCTAAAACAAACCCAAATGGGCAGCCTCAGAAAACACAGCCACTCCTATGAACACCTTTAAATTTGCTATATAATAACATTTTCATATGCGTACTAGTAAAGGAGAAACAAATTAAGAACTACACAACTTATGAATAAACACATTTCTGGAGGAGCTAACAGGACAATGAGGTTACAACATTTTGCGCAATAATTAAACAGTAGAACAAATGGTACAAGTTTTTTCCTGTTGCTGCGTAAGCATAAGAACATAACAAAAGCGAAGTCCACAACAAAAAACACATGGCAGTTGCATATCTATTTTGGTAAAATCGTAATAATAAAATCATATTAAAAAAATACCTGGAAGATATCATCCCACACTGCTACCGGAGCCGTGAGGACGTTGGATTGGACGCAGTGATGCAATCCATGTTTTCGTAGCATCCAAATAAAGACTCGAAAACGCTTGTGAAGGAAATCGAACCTTTCCTCGACTTCACTGACCGTGAAGTTTGCCCCGAGATCTGCTAGCAATACACCACGGCAGTAGGCGAATACATGCGAACCTGGTCTGCCATGCCTCCATTCAAGACCAAAATGTGCCTCTACAAGGAGGTCTATGAACAGGTTGTCCACCTCTTTGGTCCAACGATCATCGTAAAGGAAGTCATCTTGTGTGGCCTCCCTTCCCAAACGTGCCATTATACAGTTGTTTAATGACAATAGAGGTTGGGTTAATTAAAATGTATTTTTCTGCCCTTCACTTGAGAATGTGTAAATTGTAAGCTAAACGAACGTGTTTATATAGGGGAGGACATGACCGAGCACACAGAGGCGGGTAATGTGTACCAAATATAGGAATTTCACAATTTATGTGATGTAAGTAAATGATAAAGCTAACAACTGATTAAACACACCAGGTTCAAACACTATTTTTCAAAAAGCATGTTATACCTCTGCCAAATTGTGTCTTACTGTTCAAAAGGAATCCAATGGGAAATGACAGCAACCCATGCAAACATCAACATGTCAGAGAATATAATCATATACTTTTTGAATACAACTACTGGGGAAAGAATAATGGTTATGCGGATTGGACAAAACAACAACACAGTCTTGCCTTTTTCATTCACAACTCGCAAATAATGTGGTACACAATTACGTACTGCTTCGAGACCCGAAAGACAAGAAATGAAAATAAATAACAACGCTGATTTAGAAAGATAATCCCACCCAATTAAATAACTACGTCACAGGAAGAAGATATCTGTAAGAAAGTAAAAAATTATGGCAGAATAATACATATTACCGTGAATTCACAGAAGCAATGGAAGAAGTTCTCAGATGCGAATAGGTCCCGTCCAAACCTTACGCCGGATGATTCCTTGATTGAATTCCATGGCCGACAGGCAGAGATCGCTGGGCGAGACTGACAGAAAGGATTTTTCGATGGGCAACAGAATTAGGTTAGAATTGGGGCAAAATACGGGAATAAAACGTAATTTCTGTCGTTAAAAAATTTGGACAATCAAAGGGTAGTTAAGTAAAATGGTGGTTTATCCTATCAATTGTCATTCACCACAAACACAAAAATTAAATTTTTTTAATCTTTCTCTTGCTCACAATCATGGCCACCAAACTCAAGTTTCCTCAAATCTTAACAGTACAATCTAGGCACTCCTAATTATTAATATCTAATCCTATCTTGGATATCAAACAGGCCCTGTGAGTATTGAAGGTTGATATATTTGTATTTGATGGGTGTTTAATTCTTGTATGAATATTAAATATCGATACATTGAATTGGACGAGTCCAGATCAAAGAGATGGAGTTCAATTCCATGTTATAATGAACGGTTGATACATCAAACTGGAGAAGTCCAAATAAGAGATGGAGAATCAGAGGAGTGAGAAATGATATTGTTCTTTGGCAAGATCAAGCAATTTTTATCATTTTCATAAAAATGGCTACTTTTTCGATTTTTTGAAAGGGAGTGTGACCAAAAAGACCAAAAAGCACGTTAATTTGGCTTGTACTCTTAGGGAGCCTTTTTCAGTGGAGACTAGATTAGATAATTTTTATCGAGGGGTCTAAGACTAGGGTGTAGAGGTAGGAGTACACTTACGTTTGTTATATTTGATTAACTCAAGAAAAGATAGAATGGAAAGACGGGCTTAGGAATTTCAAATTCAAAAAAGGAAGTACGAATAAGTCTGAGCCACGAGGATACTCTATTTATCAACAACACTCCAATCATTGCATCATGTTCCATTAAGGTACAAAACCCAAGAGATATGTTCGAATCTACAAAGACATGCCTCAACTCTGACGAGACACCCCCCATTTTTTATTTATATGCTTCAGTTGAAAAGACACCTTATCCTACCCAACTCCTGTAGATGTAATTGACATCGTGATTGACGAAAACTGAAGTTACAAATGAAGTAGCTTCCCAGGCGTATTGGCGATCCCCTCCTCACCTACAAACCTGCAAACCTGTGGGCCTCCATGCTGTACGCCTGTACCTAAATTTTTACAAACTCTGAACCGGCCTATTAAGGCCAGGTCGAATATGCATTAGGCCTACAAATACGAGCACAAGTAGTCCAAGAAGAAGCACCAACAAGATTTATCGATCTCCCCGATCAGCCGACCACCCCTTATGTCGATCTCATCCTGAATCTTCCCCATGAAGATTGAAGATCTCTCTTGCAAGTAGAAGCAGAGCTGTTAAAGCTGATAAAGTTACCATCCAAGCTGTATTTTCCTCAAAAGTCGAGTTTTTCCTGAATACACGCTGCGTCACCTTATGCCCCTAGCTGCCACGGAACATTTATTATACTTAAAAATTTTTGGTGTATAAATACCAGCAAATCCTTGCCCCTAAGAAAAGAGAGGGAAGAAATATACAAACTAGTATTACAACCACTAAACATAAACACCGTCAATAAAAATTCCTGGAGAAACTGATCTCCTCCTCAAATCGACAAAATTGGTGTCTTATTATTTTTCTGCACTTGTCTTTCCGTGTCCTTTACTTTTTTATTTGATTCTATGAATTTATTAGTAACCCCTGATATAAGCTCCTATTAGATATAAATCTGTAACCGTTGGTGATCGACTGTCAACTCAACTCATTAATGCAAGTGACATATATGAAAAGTGTATATATATAATATATATATTATGTAATTCTTCTACAAAAAGATTTAGGATTCTATTACATAATATAATAAATGTGTTCCATATATAATTAAAAAATAATACTGGAAAAGTAATTAATTTACAAGTAAATAAATAGAAGACTTTTCTTTATTTATTTATTTATTTTTTTTTTTTGCATGCCCAACGAGAAATTTTTTTAGAAACTAGGATTAATAATCTTTATGTTTATCGGACGATGCCAACAAATATTTAACTATCTCTATCTCTTGCATTTAATTCAAAAATTGTGTTTTTTGAAGATATCCTGCAAACAAACTCAAACAACAAAGCAAGTATCTATTGAACGTTAGAATGTGCACTATTTAAATACTATAATATAAGAACATCAAAACAATTCCTATCGAAACAAAGTAAGAGGAGTACAATTAGAGCAGTGAAAATACATCTCACTATTCGAACTTAAGTATAAAAATCAAAACAATTAGAAACCCCCTATCGACTCTCAACTAAATCCAACAAAATAATCAAATATAATTGCTTTCATACAGAACTTAACCAACTCATGTCAACTTGTCAGATTAGTCAAAACAATCAAATTAGCAGGAAATATCATAAATATAACACATAACTTAAAAGTTCCTACATCCTACAAAAACATGTTAAAATAGCATTTGAAATAATCAGAAATAAACAACTAACGTTTTTATCCCCAGCAACTTCAAAAACATCTTATTCCCCCATTTTTTGACTTTAATACCAAAGGCAAATCTCCCTTGAAGAAGTGCAGTCGAATAAGAAAAATATAACTAAAGACAGAAGTCATTGCTTGGACTGATTTCTAGACATCGATGTGTTGCCTTTCTCTTCTCTAGGCCTTTGCCGTGAGACCATATGTTTCTGAAGCACTGATTAATGAAAGGTGCAAAAACAAAAATGGTTATAGGAAGAACTCATAGAAAAATATAACTAAAGACAGAAGTCATTGCTTGGACTGATTTCTAGATATCGATGTGTTGCCTTTCTCTTCTCTAGGCCTTTGCCGTGAGACCATATGTTTCTGAAGCACTGATTAATGAAAGGTGCAAAAACAAAAATGGTTATAGGAAGAACTCATAGTGAAAGAGAGAAAAATATTGTTCTCAATCTCTTTATATAAAGTCATAAGATAAGAGATATATGATCAACAATGTCAGGTCGTAACGGATGAAATGAAAAAGGATTAAGAAATCAAGGAAAATGTTACTTTGTAGCAAAAACGTTTCCTTTTTTAGCAAAAACATCTCCATCAAAGCTGAAATACAAAAACTCATTGGCAAACTAACATGCGTAACCCAACCATTTCGAGATTTAGGAAGATAAAATTTTTTCCTCCAAAACAGATCCTCTCACAATGATTTAATACCCATAATATAAACTTCAATAAGAAAACTTATGGAAATTATACGTAGTATAAAATAAAATCACATGCACGAACACTGTATCACGATTTCCAATAATTAAAATTTTCTAATAGATGATATAAGTCAAGATTTATATAGTCTCCGAAACATCCAAAATTGACATATAGAATTACGGAGTCCAAAAAATTGATAAATATAGTTATGAAGCATCGAATATTAATTAACACATAGATTTAGGAAACTCTCCATTTAATACATAAAGTGATATAAATTTTTCAGATAGAAATTACAGAATGCAAGGAACATATTAAAAAATAATGAATTGCTAAATGTTCCTCCTAAAATAAATAACACATACATATTAATTGGCTAGAGAAAATAAAACAAATTAATAGATACTTTTCAAATACCAAAAATATTATATTTTAAATATAATATAGAATACTAATCACTAACACTAAATTTATAAAGTGAAGTAGTGAACAATCGTAAATAAACATATATTAAAAGAAATTTATTTGGTATACAATAGCATAAGATAATATTTGGTATATTATTCCAGACAAATTTGAAAGTTAAATGATAGAAATATAAATAAAAAATAGTGATAAACAATTATTGGAAGAATTAGCTATGTACACTACAACAAAATGATGAAATTTCAACGGAAAATTCCAATACAAATATATTTTAATGGAACTTCAACGGAAATTCCAACAAAAATATTCCGTTGGAATGCATTTTCCATTGAAATTGGAATTTCCGTTAGATTTCGACGATTACAACGGAGGTGGAAATAAAATTTCCAACGTAAATTTCTACAGTAAAAAACCGTTGGAAACATAGCCGTTTGAATCATCAAATTCCATCTAAACTTCAAATGGAAAAGTCATTCCAACGCAATATTTTCGTTGGAATTTCCATTGGAATCATTCCAACGGAAGCTATACCATTGGAATAACCGTTGAAATATATTATCATTAGATTTCCTGTTAGAATATAACAATTTTTTTGTAGTAGTATCAATAAAAAGAAAAAACTAATTAAATATTTGTCGTTCCAATTCGTCTATTATTACACTGGCTACGAAAATCAAATATTCATTATAATAAATTTAACATATTAAAAAATATAGTTAATAATTTATTAAATAATGTAATTAAAAAATAGTATTTAAAAAAATATAAATTTTACATATTATATATATATATTAAATTATTGTGAATCTTGATACAATAAGATAAATTAAAAGTTATATTAGATAACATCTTATGTTATTTACTTATATTATGTCGTGTATCGTGTTCTAGTTTTCGTAATGAATTTATTAGATTTGAATTTACTCAATAAAACTCTAAGTCAACAATCTCAGATCGACTCAGTATTTTTTCTTATATGAGATTTAAATTGTCTAAATTACCTTAATGCAAGGTAAATTGCTTTAATAGTTAACCAAGCATATTATAAAATTATAGTTTTCCAATAGTCATCCAAATATTGGTGTATGAATATTCAATTTAGGAAACATGTTAATGCTCTTTGCAAATAGTTGTATATGGTTACATAAAACGTCTAATGGTTGATGGTTCCATAGCAAACATATGCTTTTTGAAAATAATTATAGATGGTTGTATAAGCTGTGTAATGGTTGCATAGCAAAATTATGAAGTTAATATGTTCCACTAGATAAATTTGGATTTACTACTAAATTTGTACCAAATTTGGAATAGAAATTCTAAATTTGTGTTCAAAATCTTTATTTGTCCAATTCAGGCTGATATTATACATATTAACACTATAAGAATGTGATGAAATTCCAATGGAAAACTTTAGCGGAAATATATTTCAATAGAATTTCAACGACAATTCCAATGAATATTCCAATGTTATTATTTCCGTTGAAATTTTTCAATAGATTCTAACTAAAATTCCAACAAAATATTCCGTTGGAATGAGTTTTCTATTGGAATTTTCGTTCAATTTTGAAGATCTCAACAGTACATTTTCCAACAGTAGAAATATGAGTGAAAATAAAAATTCCATGAAAATTCCTACGGCAAAAAGCCGTTGGAATGATCAAATTCCATCTAAATTTTAATGAAAAACTTCCAACGGAAGCCATTCCATTAGAATAACCGTTGAAATTTCCATTTAAATATATTACCGTAGGATTTTCCGTTAGAGTATGACATTTTTTTTTGTAGTGTAATTTTGATTCTCGAAATAACATTGCAATGACTAATGTGAATAAGCATATCTATTGAATAGTATAATTAGTAAATACATTTTTTCTATAATATTATATATTAATTTTTAAAAATGATATGCCGTGAAAAATATACATATTTAACAATATATACTTTCTTTACAAGCATAAGGAACATAGTTTCTCATAATTATACAATTTTTGCAAGATTACTTGAATTGGATTGAGTTATAAAGAATTATTTAACAATATATAATTACAATTATACTATTTATCTTTGGTTACATAAGAATTTTTTAGAATATATATAATGAGAACATTATTTTATTTTTTAAGTAATTTCTTCGTCATAACACCGCCCACATATAATATTTAATAGTTATTGATTTACATATTACAAACATAATTAATATGCAAAATATCTCGACCTGGCACTGACCTATGCATTAATATGCAAAATATCTCGACTTGGCATTGATCCATGCAGGCATTCACGTCATTGGGTCAATTGCAGAAAATTTTACACTTTGAATTTTTTACCATTTATTAAACTTTTAAACATTTATGAGTTATAAATTGTTTTATTCCATAAAAATAAATATATTGACAAAAAAAAAAAAAAAAAAAAAAAAAAAATTGTGGGCCAACCAGGTTGACTGAATAGGATTATTATATCACTTTGAGGCCATTTGTAAAACAATATAAAAAGATGACACAATTTGGGTTGTGTCCTGAGTGAGCATATAGGAAGAGTCGATGCTATATGTGGGGCCAGTGCCCCTACATGCTTTTTTCACCTTTGATTTGTACACACTCTTACACACACACCCATGTAGGTGAGTGTGAAATCAAAGGTAAAAAAGCATGTGGGGGCACTGCCCCCCACATGCAACATCAAATTTATCGAGCATATAATGGGTCACCTTGGTTGGATTAAATTGATTATTGAAGCTAAATCGGAATTTAAATATTAAGAATACTTTTTATTTTTCAATGTAATCCAAATAATCAAAGCAACATTACTTTTATAAGAAGATATTGAATAATATATGATTTATAATTTATGTTATTCATATTTATGTGAACAAAATATTGTATTTAATTTATAATACAATTTTAATATTGTGTCCTCGTACATCGAACAATTCATAATAGGTTGATAGATTTTGACGCAGATAGAAGCTTATTATGAGTGAGAAAAGAGTAAAGAACTCAAGAGATTTTTATTTCTAATCGTCAAAAACCAACGAAGAACGATGGGGATCACCCATTAAATACACTCCTAACCTAACATTATTTTCCTAATTAATTAAAGCAACAATAATTATTTTCCTAATAAATAAAGGCAACAAATAAAAGAGAATAAAATAAATAATACGTTCAATAATATATCGTCTAGACCCAAAGCCGATCATATCTCGCCAAATACGCCAATGTGATCTCGTTCCCATCATTCTCCCCCGGTTGAGGAGGATTCGCCGTTGAATCCGAAGGGATCTCGTTGTCGGAATTATCACCATAATAAGGAATGAGATGTTTGACGTTGAACACGTTAGACGTACGAATACGCGACGGAAGTCGAAGACGGTAAGCATATGGATTGATCTTCTCGATTATCTCAATGGGCCCAATTTTTCGAGGAGAGAGTTTGTTATACTCGTGAGATGTAAAGCGGTCCTTGGTCAAGACGAACAAAGTCCCCCTCCGCAAAATCGACATGGCGGCGCCGAACATCCGCGGTACGCTTATAAGCCTTGGTCACCTTCTCCAAACGCGATTGGGCCGCGGAATGCGTATGCTACAAATCGGCCATCAGCTCCTCGACATGACAATCCGCGCCAGCCACGGACGGTAAGACCGCATGGAATAGACCATCTCGAAAGAAGAAAACCCCGTAGCCCGACTAACGGCCAAGTTGTGTACAAATTGCGCCTGACAAAGGCGCTGGTCCCAACTGCGCAAATTCTCCCCAACCAAGCATCGAAGTAAGTTTCCTAACAAGTGATTCACAGCCTCCGTCTGGCCATCCGTCTGCGGGGGATAGGCACTATTAAAATCCGAACGAGTATTGGCCATCTGCCATAAGATGTGCCAAAAGAAACTAAGAAAACGAGTGTCCCGGTCTGACACAATTGAAGAGGGAAGACCATTCAGATGGTAAATCTCCCGAAAGAACAAATGGACCACATGAACGGCATCCGTCGTCCTTTTGCAAGGAACAAAGTAGACCATCTTAGAAAATCGATCAACCACCACAAAGACAAAGTCAAAACCACGCTGAGTGCGTGGCAATCCAACCACAAAATCCATGCTAATTGCACACCACGACTGAGACGGAATCGACAAAGGCGTATACAAACTGGCATTCGTTCCGGCAACGCGCGACAAAACGAGACATGTCCCGGCGTAACGAGGGCCCAAAAAACGAGCGGTGCACCAAAAAGACCTAACGATCACGACCCACGTGACTGGCACCATGCAGGTCCGCCACCAACTTCAAATGCAGGCTGCAATCCGGGACACACAAGCGAACTCCCTGAAAAGGGAAGTCGTCGGCTAACACATAATCCTCGAAAGGACCGGACGAAAGACGGGCAATGATAGGGCTGAAAAAATGGTCAGTCACGTAAAGATCCCGAAGCATATCGAAGCCGACCACCTCAACTCGCATGTCCGATAATAGCAGAGAACGGCGGCTAAGGGCATCGGCGACGCGGTTAGAGGCCCTCGACCAATGCTTCAACATAAACATAAATTGCTGTAAGTAGCACGACCAAGTAGCATGACGGACAGATATATTGTCCTAACAAGCAATATGTCGCAGGGCATCGTGATCGGTGAAAAGGACAAATTCACGCTGGAACAGGTAGTTGGGCAAAAAAAGTACAGCACGATAGATGGCGTAGAACTCAACGTCATAGGTGCTATAACGTAGCCGCGACCCAGAAAGCTTCTCACTAAAAAACGCAACATGCCTCGCATCCTGACTCAAACCGCCCCGATGCCAACCTTCGATGCGTCACATGATAACTTAAAAGGACGGGAAAAATCGGGTAACACCAGAACATGAGTAGAAGTCAGCTTGCTCTTGATCAAAGCGAAGGCCTCGGCCGCCTGCGGAGTCTAGACAAACGACTTCTCCGAGAGGCAATCAGTGATTGGTGCTGTGACAGAGCTAAAATGACAGATAAAACGCCTATAGAAAGAAGCGAGGCCAATAAAACTGTGAGCCTCTGTGATAGTCGTCGGTGTCGGCCAATCTCTAATCGCAGCCACCATGGACTCATCCACACGAATACCGCGGCCGAAATAATGAAACCCCAAAAAAGGACCGAATCAACCAAAAAGAAACACTTCTGAGGTGTCGCATAAAAAGATTCAGCTCGCTGAATAAGTAGAACCTCGCGAACGTGACCCAAATGCTCGGCCATCGTCCGACTATAGATAAGTATGTCATCGAAATAAACGACCACACACTTACCAATAAGATCCCGCAGTGTCTGACTCATAACCCTCATAAGGGTGCTCGACGCATTGGACAAACCAAACGGCATGACTAACCACTCGAAGAGGCCTTCCCAAATCTTGAATGTTGTTTTCCACTCATCCCTTAGCCGAATGCGGATCTGGTGGTAGCCACTACGTAAGTCCAGTTTGGTAAAGATGGTCGCACCATGCAACTGGTCCAAAAGATCATCTAATCGCGGTATCGGGAACCTGTAACGAACAGTGATCTTGTTGATGGCCCTGCTATCCACACACATGCGCTAAGAACTATCCTTCTTCGGTATTAATAAAGCCGGAACGACACACGGGCTCAGACTACGTCGAATGACCCCTCGCTGCAGTAGCTCGTCCACCTGGCGCCGAAGCTCCTCATGTTCGGGCGGACTCATACGGTAATGTGGACATTTGGGAGCACAGCCCCAGGCACCAAATCAATATGATGTTGGATATCATGCAGAGGTGGCAATCCGGACAGTAAGTCTGCTGGAAAAACATCTAAAAACTCGTCTAATAATGGTTGGATCGCCGCGGAAGGTGACCGTTCGAAGGACGGGTCGGAGCCCATCAGAAAGAGAATAAATGGGTCCCCGCGCATCTCATCCACAAAAGCAGCCCGAGAGAGAAATAAAACCGAAGATGTATTCGAAGGTGTCAAAGAACGAGGCGGGGCAGGATGCAAGACAATCTTAACACCCTCAAAACTGAACGTATAGGTGCTAAGACGACCATCGTGAGTAGCTGCCCGATCAAACTGCCAGGGTCGCCCTAACAACAAATGACCAGCATCCATCGGGACGACATCGCACCAAGACTTATCCCGATAGGACGCACCAATAGAGAAAGAGACGAGTATGCGGCGGTCGACTGTGACGGCATTGTCGCGCTGTATCCATGCCAATGTATACGGGTGAGGATGCAGTTCAGTCAACAACCGCAGTTTCTCCACGGCCTCCTATGCAACTGTAACGCCCCAATCGATTTTTAAAGAAAAATCCATGGCTTTTCCAAAAATCAAGGTAAAAATTTTCGAAACTTATTTTTCGAATCATAAACTTTAGCGTTACTCATTCTTTTCAAAAATACAGTTCAAGTCATATCTGAACTACGGGGATTCATTACCCGATTTTTTCAACGGTTTTTATTAACCACATAACATAAACATAAACATCAGAATATTCTCAATCATATATCAAGAAAGGTTTTTGAACATAAACCAAATCTGAATGTTTTCAAAATAATCAAGTTCCAAATCCAATCCAACATAAGTTCAATACCAACATAAGTTCATGAAGAAAGCGAAAGCAATTAAATAAACAAAATAAATAGGTATGACCACCGCTCGCCTTGTCTCGTCACGCGCCACTGCTTAACCTGCATCAGTTACGAGCAGGTGGGAGTGAGTACAGTTAAATATCGTACTCACACTATGCAATGCACATTTTGTAATATGTTAAATAGGCATGGTCGCAGCATGAACATAAACAATATCACATGTCTCATCTCCATCATAACATAAAAATAAATACTCCTGTGTACACATCTTTCATAATAGTCGCGGAAAGGGGATTCATTACCCTAACGGCGAGAGTACGTGCCACGCAAGGACACGGCCTTTCATAATAGGTCTTTACGGAGACGTGCCTCATAAGGCAACCGTATTACATCGACAGGAACAACCGTAACGATGGTCATCATAATAGCTCACATCGATAGGCTACATATTTACGTTCATACATAGATCACGCCAAAACGGAACACATATTTAAACACACATTGCACAGATAATTTAGAATAACAACCCACCTGGATATTCTGAAATTG
This sequence comes from Striga asiatica, assembly GCA_008636005.1. Lineage (NCBI taxonomy): Eukaryota > Viridiplantae > Streptophyta > Magnoliopsida > Lamiales > Orobanchaceae > Striga > Striga asiatica. The sequence continues at coordinate 1,326,789 of BKCP01000002.1, forward strand.
AGAGTCGTCGCTTATGTAGAAATTCGAGGGCTCGACTCCTTAAAATCTACATAAAAATAAGCGATACTCGGATAATAACTAATTCTAAACTCGGTAAACTAATTTAACAATTTGAAGGATTTCTTAACTTAAGGTTCATGACTTATAAAATCTTGCTTTTATTTCTTAGATGTTGGAACTCTCGACTCAGGTGGCATAGCAACACACAAGGCAATAACTACACCATTCCTGTTGTTTAGAGGCTAATACACGTCTAAATCGAGAATCCAACATCATCAACAAATACTCAAATATCATGGCTCTTTTTATTGAACTCATCAAATTCAACAATTCTCAACTCAACGAACCTTAAGCCCTATTAAATCCTTCAAAATATTCTCTAAATATTTAAAAGAGGGTTAATCCATATACCTCACTCGAGGATTAACGAGAGACGATGAAGGAGATTGGAGAAAACGACTCGACTACTCGCTGGCTACCTCCCGGCTCGCACTCGGCTATCAATTCTCATGTACGGTCGCTGCAGGGTTCACGGGCATCTCAACCACGACTACTTGTTGCTGCTTGTGAGTCGTCGGCTATTCGGGCCGCTAAACGAAGGCCGACGGGGGCTGACAAGACCTCTGGCGAGGTGAAAAGGGCCAACGTGTTTCTACTGCTACTTCTCCTCTTTAGTGGAGGTACGGGCTGCCGACGTGAACGGGCCCGACCTTGAGCTTTTCGATGAACAGGGGGTGAAGGACTCCGGCTGCTTGACGATGAACTCATCGGAAAGGTCCCCGTTGCTCGCTGGACGAAGTCGCCGGCTGAAGCTTTGACGATGAACGAGACTTGACACGACGAGACACTACTCGCCGACATGGCCACCCCGGCTAATTCGCTGCTGCTATGGACGGGCAGGAACCTTCGTGGATTGAGGCCGTGAAGTGCTGCTCATTTCTCTGTGGCGCCGACCGAACAAGGGCTGAAGGGAGAAACACACCGGCGAAGGGCCGCTGGTGTGATGACGATCGATTTAAGGCTGCGATAGGGAGGGATTGGGTCTGCTCGAAGAACGTCCGATCTTCCTCGTCTCCACTCGAACAAGTCGCTACTCGCAGCTTCTCTCTCTCTCTCTCTCTCTCTCTCTCTCTCTCTCTCTCTCCGTGACCGGACGACGATGGTGGAGAAGACGATTGAAGGGTTGGGATTATTTGAGCGATTTGAGCGAAAATTCGATCGGCGGAACAAAAGGTGTAATCTGCTGAGATCGATTTGCGGCGAGTTTGGGTGAGATTCTGATCGAGGGAGAAAGGGTTCTGCTCGATATACACAGGCGTGAAATAGGTTTAATGTGGGCTGAGATCCCTACTTACAATTTGGGCCGAATCTAATGCTAGTTGATGGACCGAGAATAGTACAATTTTGGGCCTAAAAAAATAACTTAAAGGGCTAGAGAATTGGATACGAAAAAAAAAAAAAAACAAACCAGCAAATTTTGAATAGCCAACGACTATTCGAAAGTTTGAATAATTTAACTAGACTTCATTGTCTAGATAAATCAATTTTCTCAAATGATTAAATAGACGTGATCGTCTAATTAATTTGAAAATGGCTAAAAACGGCCACGACGACTATTAAATAAATAACTCGGCCAACATCGAATAGCTAACGAATAATCGATATTCGAATAATTTAAATAGACTAAATTGTCTAAATAAATTTAATTACTCAACGGATTAAATAGACACTAACGTCCAATTAGTCTGAAGAACTGGTCGAGCATAGATAATTAAATGCAGTTGTTGCATAAATAAAATAAATAACCCATAAAAATTCTTAATTCAAACGGATTATATTCCGTTCACACAATTAAACCAAAATCGCCGAACAACGAACGTTTTTCGATAAAACGATCGAGTACTCCAACCTTTTATTTAAGTCGACATCGCAACTAATAAATTAAATATAACCTTATAAATAATATTTGATAAATAGAATATCCGGAGAAATTCTATAAATCGAACGGGGCGCTACAGCAACCACATTTTCACACGACCCCAAATCAATAATAAACCGACACACACGGTCACCTACCGTACACGTAGATTCGAAAATGTGATGACGCTGAAGAGGTTCGTCAGAAGCGGCTCGCGGAGATAAGCACGAAAACCGAAGGACGATAGCTGTTCCGACATCCCCGTGAAGATGCTCCACCATCTCCACTGGTTCTTCATCAAAACTAGGTGGCGCATCATACGCCGGCTGATCTTCTTAGTCGCCAAAAATATCGGCTAACATCGTACGCACTCTGCCTAACCGAGGGCAAGCCGATTGGCGGTGACCCACTTCGCCGCATGAAAAGCACCTAAGTTCGCCACCCTGCCGCTGTCCAGATGTCAACCCCGCAGCTGGGACGGAGCTTCCCTGACCAGACGTCCCCGTGCAGCCCGTACCGTTCCCCAACGACGCCATTGCCGAACTGCCCAAGCCCGAAGTCCCAGCGACCGGACGGCCTCCTGAAAATCCTGCCGCCGAGCTGCCCGAAACTGTCACTGGTCGCGCCGGAAAGAAAGCAGAAGCATTCCTCTCGGAAATCTGTAGGTCGGCCATGAGGGTGCGTTGATGTACATCAGAAAGGGTGTCCGAAATAAACATATTGATGGTGTCCTAGATCAGTACACGAAACCCGATAATATAACAATAAATTAGTTGATCCGTAGTCTCACGACTATCAATACGTGTAAGCAGCTTATAGAACTCTTCAGTGTATTCGTCAACCGATCGAGTACCCAGTCGAAGAGTTTGAAACTTTTGATAAATGGTCCGAACATAATTGAAAGGCAAGAATTCTTCCTCCATATGTTTACGAAGTTTATCCCAAGAATTAATTTTGGATTTACCCTGTCGATGTCGCCTTCCTTCGAGTTCCGTGAACCAAGCACCAGCCCGGCCACGCAATCGCGTCAACACAAGCCCCACACGGCGATCATCTGGGATGCCCTTGAAGTCGAGGACCCTCTCTACAGTAGTAAGCCAATCGAGAAACTCAGCAGCATCGAGCCCACCTGAAAATTCCGGCACCTCCACCTTGAAGTTGGATTCCCAGCTATTGTCACCACCCTCAGCCACACGATGAGGTCTGCGCCCTTTGCCCCAATCCTCGCCGTCCTTGTGTTCCGCGTGCCGACCACCTTCGTTATTGTCTCGTTTGCCCCGCTGGTTGCCGAAAGGGTTAACATCCGACATGGTGTCCTCGCCGTTATCATAGCCGTGCGCCGGAGGTGGCGATCGATGACAGGGCGCCCCGCCATGCCCTCTGCCCCCACGCCCGCCGCGATACCCATCGCGACCCCCACGACCGGCCAGATCGCGGTCTGTCTGCTCACCCGCGATCATGGTACGTATGGTCAGTCGAATTTCTTCGATCCTCTCAGGAAGTCCTTCGACCCGGCGATCCACACGATCGATTTGGAAGCAGAGATCATCCGTTCGTCGATCCAAATCCTCAAGATGGGCATCACGTCGGTCGTTATCGTTTCTTTTTGGCGGCATCTTGAATCGTCCTGGTCTACTAATACCAACTGATGCAGGTAGAAGCTTACGAGTGGGAAAAGAGTCAAGAACTCAAGAGATATTTATTTCTGATCGTCAAAAACCAACGAAGAACGATGGGGATCACCCAGTAAATAGACTCCTAACCTAAAATTATTTCTCTAATTAATTAAATCAACAATAATTATTTTTCTAATAAATAAAGGCAACAAATAAAAGAGAGTAAAATAAATAATACCTACAACAATATATCATCTAGATCTGAAGCCGATCATATCTCTCCAAATACACCAATGCGATCTCGTCGCCATCAAATTTACTGAATTTATAACAAGAAATCTGAATTACGAATAATCAGATGCAAATATAAAATAAGATAAACTGATTTTATTAATTTGAAATCTACATAATTAGTGCTAAAATATACCTGTCACTTACTAATAAATTTAAAATGGTAGCAATGTAATATTGGAAAAAAGAAATTTGGTCAACTTGAATTGAAAAAATATTACAGTAAGCAAAATATTGTGGCTAACCATAGTTAAAACTACTATAGTTAGATTAAACCAAATTATGTATTTATAAAACATGAGATAAACCACTCATTCAACATTCACCACCTTTATTTTCTTTTCCAATTTCATACTAAATTATTGAGCATTTTTCAGATTTTTCATTTCATTTCTTTTGAGGTGTTCTATCTCCCTCATTTCAGCTTGGTGAGGAAAGGTTCAGATTAGCACCAAATCTTGTTTATTCCAATTTCTTAATTTTGTGCTTTTCTATTCTAAAACCAAAGTTATAACAGTAAATGTGTCCCCTTTTTTTTTATTATTATTATTTATTTGGGAAGTGTAATTTTTTGTGTTGATTTTTAAATCATGAAATTAACTCTTACTTTTTCCTTTAATTCTTCAATTATACAGATTCGTTGCTAGCTCTCTGAGTTTTGGAATTTGAGGTACGTTTCTGATTGTCTGACTTAACTGCTTTTTGGATTGTTTTGTGCTCATTATTTGTTTATTGAATTCATCATTCCTTTTCTGTTTTATATAATTTATAACTTTTGGAATGAAGTTTATATATGTGATTATGATTTCTACTGAATTAGCTATAACTGATGGGTGTGCTTTTAATTTTTGTCTTTATTTTTCTTTATTTCTTTTTCCTCTGCTATTTGATGCTTAAGCAATCATGTAAAGTTCTTTTACTGTTGATGATTAATGTCAAATTTAGAACCCGGATATTCTTGGCTTCACCAACCTAAGAATTCTTAGTTTCATGTTCATGTAATGGCTTAACTTTTAACCAAAACGTTCATTTACTCCCAAACTTTATATATAGTCGTTTTTGACGGGTAAATTTTTAATCAGTCCTGAATCGACCGTTATAAGCATTCGTTGAGAAAAAAAAGGTGACCGTTGAAAAACGGTTAGGATGACCGGTTTTTAATGGTTTGGTCGTTGAGATCATGTACGAGACACTTCACCTACGGTTTTACAACATGTGACCAGGTGTTTCGAGACGAGCTTTCATAGTAAAGCCATGTATAATTATTATGAGAAGCTTATATAGAAATGTCAAAGATAAAAAAGTAAAAGGTAGAGTAATAATCGACACGTTCCGGTTTTGGATACTCGTTTTGGCTTTTCCAAATTTGGCCGAATGTTGTTTCATTACTGACATTAAAGTTTTGTCTTTCAAACTACCATGCATTCATCGTGACGGCAATGACCAGTTCTTGTTGTTAAATATAGTAAAAACATCTAAGATATTAACGTGCCGCGTAATAGAATATCAGATATTATCAAAGCTGTAGCTTCAGGCAAAGTTTTCGAAATTCACCACTGAATATTGGATCAAATGGGGTTCAACTATGGATCCGAGAGTTCGTCAACAATGCAACAGACGTGTTTGGAACTTGAACTTCTTCTCTTTGTTTGGTTGTTTGTTTGTTTGTTTGTTCAACATTCTTGAAATTAGATTTATTATTCCAATATTATTGTGTCAGGATGTGCTTATTATGATCATATAATCTTCAGTGCTAAAGCATGGTACAATCATGATCTAGAGTCTGTACATGATGTTTATAGATGTGCATTTTGTTAACACATTTTCTCAAATATAAATTGAGTTATGTTATATATCAAATGGGCAAAATTTCAAAAATGGTTCACTATATTGGCCGTTTTCCAAAAAATATCCATCATATAGGGCGTCACAAAAAAATGGTCCACTAAGTTGCCACTTTAATCAAAATTCGTACAAAAACCAATACAGCGTAATAAAAGTGATTGCCATTTTTTGTACTTGTAGAGTTGTGATGAAAAGTGGCAACTTAGTGGACCATTCTTGATGACACCCTATATCATCCCTATATCATGGACCTTTTTCGGAAAATGACCAACATAGTATACGAAAAATAAAATTTGGCCAATATATCAATGCATAGCATTAATCTTGAGTGCTTAGCCCTGATTTATTTCTCCTCTCTCCCAAAAATTTTTCAAAAAGAAAAAAGACAAAATGGATTGCAACAGAGACGAGGCCGCACGCGCGAAATCAATCTCCGAGTCCAAACTCGCGCAGAAGGACTTCACAGGCGCCCTTCAATTCGCGCAGAAAGCCCAAACTCTCGACCCTAGCCTCCACGGCATCTCTCAGACAATAACCACCATCGACGTGCTCGTCTCAAGCAACCGTACCATCAACGGCGAAGTCGACTGGTATGCCATCCTCCGAGTGGACCCCACAGCCGACGAAAACGACATCAAGAGGCAGTACAAGCGCTTGGCCCTTCTCCTCCACCCAGACAAAAACCCCTCCGCAGGCGCAGAAGACGCCTTCAAGCTCGTCTCCGAGGCCAAGACCCTTCTCCTCGACACAGATCGCAGGCGGGCCCACGACCTCGTCACGGGCCGCGGGCCCACCAACGAGCCTCCTCCCCCAAAGCCCGAGAGGAATTTGGGCCGGCCCACATCCTCCGGCCCACCAGAGGAGGATGTGTTCTGGACCTTCTGCCACCACTGCGGGTTGCAGTTCGAGTACTTGAAGATATTCCGTGGCACGATGCTCGTGTGCGTGAACTGTCACGGGACGTTCATGTCGTTCGAGATCGAGCGGTCGAGGGCGCGCGGGGCACGCCCATGGGAGGGCGGCGGGGGACTCCCGGCGGAGTGCCACACGGGCGTCTACTCGTTTGCGTACGCCATGTATCGGCGGCGGGGGGGCCCGCTTTTCGGGGCCAATGGGAATTAGGTATAATTAATGTTTTTTAAGTAATGGATGATTTGTATTTGGTGAAATGTGTGTTGTTAAGGAAAGACTATTGTTGTTGTTGATTGTTTTTCTTGTGAGGGTAATGTAGTATTGTTATTATCTGCAATCATAGACAGGATGGTGGTTTGATTGTTTTTCATTGTTAAATTTTAGATGTTATGTATCATCAATTACCTTATTTTTAACTGTTTTTTTCTTGACTTTGGTCAAGTTGATTTAACTTGTTAGATATCAATCAAACGTGTGCATATACTATGCAAAATTTAAAAGAAGATAGATTTTGTAGTATTTGACTCATCAATCTGTTCTCAATCCAACAGTTCAGACTATCTCCGATCACTTTGGAGCTTTCTGCTGGCTTTCATAAATCACCTGAATGAATGAAGATGCAGCATGTTCCACTTTAATGTTCTGTTCCTACAATGAAGTATTCCCGTCCGTTTGAACAGCTTGTTTAGTGTTCACAAAGGAGCACTATTATTTGCTTGTCATAGACCATAAAATGTAATTTCTATTTCAGATCTTTTCAATCGATTTTTATCATTCATTCTTTCCACAATTCAATTTAATGAGATTCAAGTTGTAATAAACTTTATTTATTACTTCTGTATTTATACGATGGCATCCACTAACCACCACCTCATAAATACAAAAATTTCAACATCCAAATTAGCCATTAAATCCAGGTCAAAGTTGTATAATGATTCACCATCTTTTTAATTTACATGCCATTTTCTTTAAAGGNAACGATAATTATATTAATAACTGAAAACTCAATCTGAGTACATCCGAAATGTCAATTGACACTACTGGAATCAGAACTAAGTCTGCACCAGCCTCCCTTAGAATTAGACAGGCAACCAAGGACGTACTTACACTCACACAACAAAAGCTCCAAAAAGGAGACTAAACAAATCCATTAAAGAGACTAGAAACCAGACAAAGCTGCACTGATACTACACACAACAGCAAAACACAAAAACAACAACACGCGCCTAATAAACAAATAAAATAAAATACTCCCTATGTTCGCTAATTATTTTCGCTATCCGCAAGTGTACGGAGTAGCTATAGGTAGTGGCGAGCAAGGTCGTATTCCACAGAGATTGTAGTTAAATTAATTAAGTACCAAAATAGAGACGATTAAATATTATTTAGACTAACAAACTGGGATGATGATTATAAACTAAGAGATTAAACTAAAGACTAATTTACCTAAAGAAATAAAAATAAATCACGATATAAAAGATAGATTCTAGGCTAAGCGTTCCTCGGAATTAATTTATGAAACGTTTATATTCAAACAAACCTTATTTAATTTTACCAATCGTAGAGATAATCGCTAAATTGATTTCAAACATTTCTCTCGAATAAGTTAAATCGTAGATATTAATTGTTATCTATCTCCTCTCGGTCTCAAGATGAACAACTAACTCCCATAAGTTCCTAGGATTTTCATTCTCTCGCAAGGTCCTATCAACCTCTCGGTTTGTTTATTCTCTTACGTTATAAATTTTCTAATTCTAGCAATCAATTGTCTCCTCTCGGTCTCAAATCAATTACAAATATGCATTCATAGCGGTCGTCTACTCACACAATAATAATAAGCACAAGAAATTTATAAACGAAAGATAAACCGGAATGAAATAAATAAAAATAAATCATAAATCAATCCGAGTACTAACAAATCCTAGAATCTAATATAAATCTAGCCTAGAAACATGATTTCAAAATAAGAAAAATAGATATAAAACATTGTGTTCGAAAGAGAAAAAGAAAAAGAAAGAAAAAGTTTATTCGGCTCCGTCGATACTTACTTCTCGGCTTTCTCCCTCGTCTTGCTCGTGTTTCTAGCCTCCAAAGCTCTCCAAAGATTTAAAAATATGTCCAAGACTCCTCAAAAACGTGTCCAAGGGTTGTATATATAGTTGAGGTCGAGTCCTAGTCGAAATAGGTCGAAAATACCGAAAAAAATAGAAAAAACGCGTAAATTCGGATTTTGTCGTGCCCAGGGTCACACGACTCGTGTCATAAGACACACGAGTCGTGTGACAAAGTCGAGAGGACGATTAACGACCCGTCAGAGCGAAACGAGCTGTGTCTCGGGCTCACACGACCCGTGTGAGTCCGGGCACCAAAAATAGCTCGAACTCTTCAGTTTTAGCTCGTATATATGCTCTTGGTCGTTTTCCGGTGTCCCAGTCGACTCTCGGTGATGAAATACGTCCAGGTCACCGGACATGGCGGGCTCCGGTCAAATTCCGGCCATGGCGTCCATCTGCGTGGAGGTGACGGGTAGGAGCAGCCCCTCTCGGTTTTCTCTCCTCAACGACGCTCTATTCTTCGGTCGGAGCTCCGGCGGTCCTGTGATGGTCGAGGTGGTCCGGCTTGGTGGCGAGTTTCAGCAGTTATGGCGGATGGTGGATGGTGGTGGCGTGAATGCATGATGGCGTTGAGTGTGGTGAAGAAGAAGACACAATGCTAAAATGACTCTTATACCCTCACTTAGTTGCTTTTGGGCTAACCCAGTTACAAACTAATTTCAATTAGGCCACTTATTCTTATGAGGAAATTACACCATTCACTACATCTTAACATTTTTATTACATAATTATAACTCATATATATTTATTTGCAAATTAACTAAACTATCATATTTATTTACAAACATACTAGATTATTGAAATATGGTAAAAGCAAATTTAGTGGGATCTATAATTATCACACGCTTTCTCTCTCTCTCCCTCTCTCTATTCATCTTCTTCTTCTCTCTCCCTCTCATCACCTTCTTCTATAATTTGCCCCAAATTTCAGAATCCTTCTTCTTCCTCATCGATCGATTTCGCTCAAAATCTCATAAAACCCTTCGTCTAATTAATTGATCGATCATCATCAGAATTTTAGAGAAAAGATTTTCTCACAACCCTCTTCGTCGATCCACCATAGCCGCGCGACGTCTTCATCAGATTCTTGTCCGATCAACCATGGCCATAGCCGTGAAGCCGCGAGTTCCGACCGCCGTGCAGCAAGGGAGAACCAAGGGTCCCGAACAACAGCAACTCCTTCTCCCTCGGGCGACATTCGATCAAGTCTGAAGCCAAGAGACGAGCCGTCGCCGACGAGCCTCCACCGTCGGGATTTTCGAGAAAGGCAGACATAAATCGCTGCACCCATCTCGGGAATTTCGAAAATCCACTACAAAATGTTCAGGAATCAATACGACACCGACGAGATGACGTGGTTGCCGGCGGGGCGGCTGTTCCAAGTGGAGTACGCGATGGAGGTGGTGAAGCAGAAGAGTTCGAGACGATGGAAGAAAAAACTGGAAATTGGAGACTGTGGGTGGGGGCCATGAATTAATCGGGTATATGTTATGTATGTATAGGGTATATGTTCTGTATAATATAAGGGCTACCTTATTTGTATGTATGGTTTATATTGACAAAGCATAAACTGATGATTTTTCTTTTGTATATGTATGGTTTATACTCGGTATATTTTCAGTATTTTTTCTCATGACATTAATAGGAAGACGTTCGATAGTATGTAATAGTTAAAAATTTTCGGTATATTTTCTCATGACATTAACAGGAAGACGTTCGATGGTATATTATCAGTATATTCTCGGTATATTTTCTCATGACATTAACAGGACGACGTTCGACGGGTATATGTACAGTATATTTGCAGTATATGTTAAAGCAATATATATAGGCGACGAAGATTTCGTGAAATTTCGTACTCTTTGCCCGATTTCCTGAAATTACGCGCTAGGAACATGGAAGGTTGTTCCACTTACCTTGTAATTGATTTTAGGCATGATTATAATTAATATTTATATTTTAGGTATATACACAATTTAATTGGTATGGATGGTAATATTGCAATTATCTAAAAATCTGTAAGTATATATGAAAATTTCCCTATTCTTATTGTGCTACTATGTAGTGGACCTTCAGTGGGCTGTACTTGGGCATATTCCAATACTTGACTCTTATTCGTTATTCGTCCGTTTTAAGCGTTTTTTACTCCAAAAATTAATTCGAACAATTTCCTGTCAAAACTCAAAATAAAACACCTCACCATAACTTAATAAATATAACTAAATAATTAATTAATTAAATAATAATTAATTAAATATAATTAATTTTATATCAAACTACGACGAAACGAAAATAAAAATCACTATAAAATGCACGTAAATATAACGCATGTCACCCTACACCAAGCTAGCACACCACAAAACAAATAAAATATAACTCTCCCTACACCAAGCTAGCACACCACACATGAGCCACGCCCTTTAGCACAAAATCTCAAGAGAGCTGCAAATCCAAATTCCAGAGCCAAAATTTGCGATCACTTGAGCCGTCTAGACAGATTTAGCGATGACTTAATTCTCAGCCCAGATTTGTACTCCTAAGGATTTCAATGCCAAAGGGGGGAAGCGACACGATTAGCAACACCAGTTATCCGACACTGACACCTCCATGACCGAGAAAGGAAAAGCTATAAAGACCCCAACCAAGACAAGAGGAAGAGATGACGTAGCCTCTAGCGCCTCGAACCTGCACTCCCTTGTAGCTTCGAAAGGGGTGACAGAGAAAATTTTGTGTGTGCGTGTGTGTGTGTATGTGTGTGTGTGTGTGTGTGTTTGCTATGCGTGTGTGTGTTAGGTTTGTGTAGGTGTGTGTTGTGTGTGTTTTGTGTGAGAGAGAGGGTAGGTTAGTGGTATTAGTGGTGAGGTCCACTGGCAGTGTGTAATGTTTAATTTACCCCCAATTAGTGGTCCAATGTTTATATTTGACCATGCTGTATAAAATTATTTACGGGAATGCCACTCATGTTTGATTACCACTTATTAAATTTTGACTTGATCATGACCACTGATTTGATGGATCCAATGGTCCAGAATCATTCTTATTTCTTTCACTAATATTCTTTCTCATATGATCCACAATAAATATATATATGTGTATATATATATATATATATATATATATATATATATATATATATATATGATTGACTAGTTTAATCAATTTTGACTTCATGATGGCCATTGATGTGGTGGATCTAATGAGCCAAAATTATTCTTATTTCTTTCATTGTGAGTCAATCAATTAGTTACTTTGTACTTTTGCCTATTTTTTTCCATTTTCGGGCATGTAATGTTAGATTTTTATCAATCAATGAATATTTTGTGCACTTGCAGAAATTATTGAGCAAAATCATCATTTATTTGGCATATTTTACAACTTGCCTAAATTAATTTCCAACATTTTTATCACCGCTTTCAAACATCCCTCCTATATATAATTACAGAATGCGTTGAGTCTAAGTGGCAGACTCGCGCTCTTCAGAATCCTACTTGACGAAAAATTATGCTTCGTAATTTAATTTGGATAAAAAATAATGTTATTCTAAAACAATAATTTTAGGTTTGGAATCTCATAAATATTGAAAACCTGGATCTTTTCAAATCGTCTCGCGACAAAAACCCTTCCCCCAAATCCGAGAGGCTCTTCCAAAATCCGACCAATTGGCCTTCCCTGGTGACGGCGTAGTACCGGCCATAGGTCGTCGTGGACCGCCCCTCCACCCCTTTGACGACATGCGAATCCGACGCCCCACAGATGGCCGGATTTGGAGACCTGGCTATCGATTGCAGATGGGATCTTGAGTGGCGGTATAGTCCTTCCTGGTTGGATTTTCGTCTGCGATTGGGGTCCTCAGTCGCTGGTGGAGGTCCAACTTGTGGTGGTAAGTCGTTCGACACTCCTTGTCTTCGATTGATGTGCTCTGCTTTCGGGTGGAGTTCCGCCTCTCAGGTGGGGCTCAGCTTTCTGGTTGTTGGTGGTCTGTGGTGGTGTTGGTGGGTGTGTGAGTTAAGGGGCGGGGTGGGACTCCTGTGGCTGCGGCTGGTTTGTCGCGGTGGTCGGGGTTCCGGGCTTGCCATTGTATATTGCCTTTTGGCGTTGTTTTAATAAAATCGTTTATGTCGTTGGAAAAAAAAAATTTATTGAAAAGCTAACTTGAGTAATTCCATAATACTTTGAGTAATATAACCCGTAATTTGTTTTGTAAACTTACTTATCGTTGTTTATATGACTAATATATATAGCCCTAAAACTTGTTTTGGAATCTCTCACTTTTCCAAATTGAATGTTACGATCAAAACGATTAATATATAAATTTTTTTTATACATATGATTAATTTTTATATATAATATATCAAATTAATCATTTCTTGATGAACTTTGATTTGACAACTATATTATACATATAAAATAATTAAATAATTTTATCTATATTTATAATTAAAATTAAATTATCTATTATATCTATTCAAAAAAAAATATAATTATTTAAACTAACTTAACTACAAAGTAGTTGTCTGAAATAAATTAGAAAAATATATAATATAAGATTATAAGTCGTGTAAGTGACGGTGCCAATTTAAATATAAATAATAATATATTTTTCAAAAAAGTATTTAAATGCTAAAATAATTTTTGTTGTTATTATTACTTAATTTGACATATAATTTTCTTAACAAGTACTCATGTACTACACGGATTTTGTACTAGTTATCATTATTCCAAATTTATGTTCAATGCATCTAAGACAATTAATTATGTAAAGTACGTTTTTAATTAATTGATTAAAATTAATAATTCAAAAATAATAATAATAAACCATGTAAAAAAATAATGCAAAATAAAAAATTAAAAAGAATTATGCACTTTATTACAAGTATAATAAATGGAGCAATAGTTTTTTCAAATTAATGGAACCATACCCAACCCTTTATAATGCACTTGATTCTAATAAACTTTTTAGAAAATGAGTTTGAGATAGACTTGAATTCTTTCCTCTGATAGTGATTTCCTCTCTATCTTTAGTCTTTACAGCTCAGGTTGATTTCATTCATGCACAACTTCCATATCCAAAACACCTTTCCTTTCCTTCTTATTTATTATGCTCAATTAAACAAATGTGTGTGATTATGTAGGTAATTTATTTCTCCAATTCGTTGCCTAAATTGTCTTATTAAAAGCATTATCTGGCGCATGCATCTCCATTTGCAGGTTTAGGACATGGTAATTAAAGCCTCTTTATGGGCCATTGAATGACTTCAGATTTTAAAAAAGGTTCTACTTTTTCTTTTCAGTTGTTTGTGGGGCAAAGCTGGTGGCGGGGCGGCTTCCAAGGTTTGGATTTTTCTGGGCATATGTTTTCTGATGTTGTGTTTGGGAATATATATGTTATGTGTGTACTTCTTAGTTGCTACACAAAATTGGTTTGGCTTCTCAGTCCTTAGTTAAGAAAAGGTACTATCAAATTTTGGGAATATATTCATCTTAATTGAACTTGAAAACATTGTTGTGTATGAGAACTTTTTTTTTTTTTTATCTCTTTTTTTCTTCTAATGGGCTCTTCCTTTCATCCATTTTCCATATCTTTTTTTATTCACGCTGTGACATGAAACTTCAAATTATTGAGTTTGGAAAAAACCCATTTGTAGATCGTTTCTAACTAATTGATTATTTGAGTTTGTTTGAGTGAATTGTTTTGTGCTATTATTTTGCTCTCCCAAGAAGGAAGTGTCTCTACAATTTGAGTTTGAGTTTGTTACATTTTCGCCCTGTTATAACTAATTAATATAACGAATGAATGCATGAACTTCTTCTCTACTAAGAAAAAACCAAAAGTAAGTTGCAATTGTTTGCAGTGGTTAAATATATCGATTTGGAATAAAACTTATTTGAAAACCCGTTCTTAATTTCTCTGTCTTTTTTCTTAGTACTTGGAAATGAAATGTGAATGAAAAATGTGATTGTTTTTCGATACCGTAGATCGAGTTGATGGATTAGTCATCATATTTCTGCTGAAACTTGTTTTTCCTTTTTCCTGTTTAGTTTGAAAAAAAATGGTGAGAAGAAGAGTGGATCTCCGTTCAGACACTGTAACAAAACCAACCGAAAGCATGCGTGCAGCCATGGCCAGTGCTGAGGTGGATGATGACGTATTAGGAAATGACCCAACTGCCCTTCGTCTGGAAAAACAGATGGCAAGGATAATGGGCAAAGAGGCTGCTTTATTTGTGCCCTCGGGCACTATGGCAAACCTCATCTGTGTTCTCACTCATTGCCAGATCAGGGGCAGTGAGGTCATTCTTGGAAATTACTCCCATATTCATATCTACGAAAACGGAGGCATTTCTACTATAGGAGGCGTTCATCCAAGAACTGTCGAGAACAATGAAGATGGAACAATGGACATTGACCTTATTGAAGGAGCTATAAGAGATCCAAGCTTCGAAATATGTTATCCCACTACAAGGCTCATTTGCTTGGAGAATTCACATGCACAGTAAGATATGCTTGGATATAATTTTTTTTTTTTTTTTTTTTTTATTGGATTTTTTTGTTTGTTTTGGTTAATTTTGAGAAATATGGTATGGTTAGTTGTTAGTGCGTATATTAAAATAATATTTAAAATAAAATAATTGAAGTTGATTTAATGTAAAAGTAGGAGAGAGATTATTTGAAATGATGATTAGTTAAAATTATGTGATTAGATGAATAGTGAATTAAAGTTGATATGATGTGTGAGAATGATTGATTGATATTATTTAATTATATTGATAATATTGATGATAGTGGAATTGAGTTAAAGTTGAGTTAAAAAAAATGGTTTAGTTAAATATGTTGGGATTTTTTGGAATAGATTTGTATCCAAGCATCCTAAGCCTAGTCAATATTATGCAAGTGCTATTAGTTTACATTTATTTATTTGTTTATTTATTTTGACAAGAAATGCTTATATTGGGTACAGTTCTGGTGGTAGATGCCTGTCTGCTGAGTACACAGACAGAGTTGGAGAGCTAGCAAAGAAGTATGGGTTAAAGCTTCATATTGATGGGGCTCGTATATTTAATGCATCTGTGGTGAGTCCAACACTTTTTACACCAAGTTAGTAAATATTTCATGTGAAGAAGCGTAAAATGAGATAATTGGGCAGAGTAAATTACGTTGGGCTTATTCTGTTTCTTGTGTTGTCTCGTGCTTATATTGGTAGTTTCTTACATTTGGTCACATGAGTGAGTTCTCGATGGGCATTGCTAGGAAAATTTAGTGTTGTGTGGAATGAATTGTCGATACACATGTGCTTTGATTGGTATATTGTGGCATTAAATCATGGGTTTGCAGCCTCTCTGTCCTAACTCTGTTCTTTAACTAAATGTGAAGAAAAAGTTGATGTTGAAGTTGCATCAAAGGCAAGATGGTCAGAAATTTTACGTGTTATGAACTTTATTCTGCTAAGATTCTCATGGAAGCTGTATTGTTGATATACATAATCTATCGTACAAAAATTTTTGTAATTAAATGCCTGTTTTCCAGGCTCTTGGAGTACCCGTTCATAGGCTTGTACAGGCTGCTGATTCGGTGACAGTAAGCTCAATATTCTTCTTCTTACACATTTAATTTAATTTGCTTCTTCTCAAAGATTTTCCCTTTATGTACTGTTTTCAATATGTGATGTAGGCTTGCCTGTCAAAAGGTCTTGGTGCTCCAGCTGGCACTATGATTGCAGGTTCAGAAAATTTCATTGCCAAGGTATAAATACTGTGTCTAATTTTCCTGTTCTTCTTCCTTGGGACTTTGGGATTCTGTTTGTGTAATAAGTTGATTTATTTATATTTGGTGCTTAATGAAAGGCCAAGATTCTTAGGAAGACATTAGGTGGTGCTATGAGACAGATTGGTGTTTTATGTGCTGCTGCTTTGGTTGCATTGGATGAAAATGTTGACAAGCTAGCAAGTGATCATAAGAAGGCTAAGATTTTGGCTGGTAAACATTTCATTATCATGGTGTTGCATTTTTTTAAATATTATATTATCCATTATGCCTCTATTCACAACACATTTGCCACAATCTTTGTCAGAGGGGCTCAACAATATCAAGGGATTGAAAGTTGATATACCGTCTGTGGAGACCAATATTGTAAGTTAAGTTAACTTTTTTTTTTTTTTTTCATTTGAAATTTCATAATTTTTTTGTTTTCTACTTACCATAACTTTGATCCTAAAGTTTGTAATAATGTATTTTTTGGTTAATTATTTGAGTTCTTACATTATTTGCCTTTTTGAAGTAAAGGGAGGAGGGGGGAATGCTTGCTTATATTATTCATGTTGCATTAATATGATTTTAGTGCACTAAATTATCATCTAATTGGGTCGAGTCTGAGCTTAATTGCGCGCTACATTATTGAAAATCCACTCATTTCCTTGTTTGCATGTTCGAAGGTCTACTTTGATATACTAGAGGACTTGAATATCGCAGAACTGATGAAAAATCTAGAAGCACATGGAGTACTTGTGATGGCAGAAGGTTTGCGCAAGTATGTCCTCTTCTTTGTTATCTTTTGATCATATTTTTTGATTATATATTATAGTTTGATGCGTCTTAAGAATTTTGAGTTCATATTAGATCCTCCATTTTTTCCTATGTTGATTTTAGTTCATATCAGCTAAAGCTGGTTCCTGTTTTGAAATATATGAACAAACGTTTTAATTAATTTCTCATCACATGTCAGATTGAGGCTGGTAATTCACCATCAGATTTCAGAAAACGACGTGCACCATACACTTTCTTGCTTCCAGGTAATTTTTTATGGCATCACATCTTCCTCCTTTTTTATTATCCTAAAATTGGAGCTTATGTTGATCACCTTCTGAGCTAAACTTGCAGAAACTTATGGCGGGCCGCCCTGGTGAAAATGGTGGCATGTAAGGAGTCTGATTAGCGTCATCTTTTTAATTGTTTCGTGCAATTGGGAAAAATAATTATGTCAAAATTGGTTATGGACATCTGCACAAGTATTTGCTGCTGTGATGCACATGGATAAATTTAATTCTAATAATGTATTTTGATATATATGAATCATGTGCTTCGTATTCATGTTTTAATAATTTTTTTTTATTTGTCAAGTGTTGAAAGATTAGTTAATAATTGGACGTTAGACTTGCTAGCGCATCTAAACTGTGGGATTGAAGGATTGTAATATAACAAATATAAAATAAAGTATTATTGAGTAATTATTTTATTTTATTATATCTTCACAATAATAATTTATTAATTTAACTTGAGGTGTATTTTATTTTTAACATGTGCAACATAAATAAAATATAATAAATTATTTGTATTCATAGTATTTTATGATCTTCAGTTATATTAATTGAATCCGGTTTCGAACAATCTTTCTCGATAGACACGATCGAAGTTGTAACAGTTTTGTACTCCGCTAAAAACTACAAACATCAATTATAACACTTCTTACCTTAGAGTCGAATATTTAGATCAATTAGGAAGATGCACGTGCTAGGCACGTGATATTTTTGCTTTTTTATTAAAATTATTCTATTATTAGATTTAATTTAATAGTATTATATAATTTTATTTTCATTGTTTAACAAAAAATTTTGTTTATTATAAAATATAATATATAATACTATTAACTGAACTCTATGACAAATAAAATTAAATAAAAAAAATATTGGTTAGAAAATCTAAAATAAAATCAATATTTTTTTTGAAATTTTAAATGCTAAAGAAATTTATGTCAACCTTGATTTTGTTATTTAATGATATTATCATTATGCTTAAAATAATAATCATTATTACTGTCAAAATAATAGTTATTTAAAATCTTCCTTTTACTTCATACTCTTTGAAAAATAACTCGAATATACTATAACTATAATTTGTGATTATCATTTTTTTAATTATTTATTGGAAGCTAACACTATGGTTGAATATTTAGTTATCTATTATGTTGATCATAACTGTTGAAAATTCAATTATATTTGCACGTGTAATATTTCATAATATTTAGATATATATTTTCTCTCTGTATATAATGACATAAGAGATATAAATATTTGAAAATATCTTTAAAGTCGTAATTATCTTATAAGAAAAAAAATTATTTGACAATTATTAGGAACAATAACATCCTTGATTAATTAAAGGTGACCATCTATCTATATATATTGCTGTAACATTAGTTGATTGAAGGTACCTATCTATGTATATTGTCCAAAATAAATTATTGTTGTATTTCCTAAAATTGCCATGCATGCATTATCATTTTCATTCATGGATTTTCAAGACTATCTTAAAAGTGAAAATTAAATAACTCTATTTTAGATAAATTATAAAATGATGATTCTTTTATATTTTATTTTTATCTTAATATAATTTTTATATATTTGTATAAAATTTATGTTTCCTACTTTTGTGAAGAGATTTGAAAATTATAATTTATCTATGATTTATAAATAAGATTGGCTAATGAAAATAAATTTTAAGTAAATGCAATATTAATTTTTATTTAATTGATTTTAATTGTAACTATATATTTTTTAAGAAGTACACATATTTTGAAATTCAAGATTCAAAATTGAGTGTTAAATATTTTATTTTATTTTTATAATTAATCTATTTTGATGTATATTACAACTAAAGTAAATGATAGAGTAAATTATGTAACACACATTATCATAAAATAATATTCATACTATACATACTATAAACCTAAATCATATCATGCATACTGTTTTAGTTAATAACTAAATAAAATAATCCTGTTAAGACTACATATTAATTCACTTAACTAAAAAATTTTTCCACAAAAAATTGATATTTTATATGTTGAATAATTATTTTTTATTCAATCATTCTTAAACATATACATGTTCACTAAATTGTTTCTCTTTAAATTTTTTAATGCTATAACAAAATATCTATAGTAAAATAGGATATTTAGAAATTAGAGATGGTAATTTCATTGGTGCATTATATATTTTTCTCTTATCAAATAAATATATTTTAATTACAAAACCTTAAAATAATATTCTCTCTTACATTTAAAAATTATATTTTTCTTAAATTTTATTTTTAATTTATATATTTGTTTAGATAATCTTAACGTCTTTATATCAACTAAGAGAAATTAAATTATTAAATAGGTAACAGAATATAATAAGAGATTATAAGATCATCGATGACCAAAAAAAAAAGTAGAATGAAAAACAAATAGATTGAAAAAGTGATTGTAACTATTAATATTTGTAACTCCGACAAAATCACATTAGTAACCTTAAAAATTAACTATAGCGTATGGAATTTTCGACAATACAATTTTTTCAAGAAACAATTCTCCCTTATAAGATAGTTATTTCAAAATTGAACTTCAATCAATTCAATTATTCTAGGGATTTAAAATTCCATAGTGAAAATGAGTGAAGTTATTTTGATTAATTTCGATTAAGCTAAAAAGAGAGTAGATTATTTATTACATAAAATTGTATTTTTACTTATAAAAAATTATTATTATCGTATTAACTTGTTATCATGATATATACTTCAGTGGATTTTTACTAAATTTTGAAAATAACAGTGAACATTCACGACCATTCAACTGTAATTAGTATTCAAAATATATCTTAGATTAGAGTTGATAATAATGATTTGTAACTCATTTGCTCACATTTAATTAAAAGACTAATACATTCTGAATGTTGAAAATAAGGTCCTAAATTATAGTTTCATTTTTTAAAATTTGAAATCATAAACTCATCATTACATGTAATTTATCTTTATAATAGATATGAGTAAACATTTAAAGACATAGTGATGAAAATAAACATTGATGAAGGTAATTTGTATATAATATGTATTGAAAATTAAAAGGAATATTTATTATTTGGCTTAATACTTATTATTACTTATATGTATTACTAACTTTTCTAAATTGTGGAAGCATCATATTACTTTTTATTTTTTATTTTTTTCTCTATTGCACAAGAAAAATATCTACCATAAATAATGAAAATACAACCACGATAAAAAAAATATTAATTATAATGTCACAATTAAATATTAATTTATAAATTTATTAATTGTAAAATACTATATATCTCATACAGTTTAAATAAAATACACAAAAAGGTATACAAAATACCATAATAAAATAAAAATTGGATATCAATAAACAATTATTATTTTAGTAAAATGTTATTCCTTTTTTTTTCCAAATCCATTAACTGATTAAGTTATATGAACTTTTTACCATGGGTGCAATTTTAGAGAGACGCGAAAGCTATGGGCAGTCGTCTAGTATATTTGTAATTTTTTCTTTAATTAGCTATAAAATGTAATATACATACTTTTTAGACATGATATTCAATATTATTTCTACATTGTCTTTTATAAATAAAGCCTGGTTAAAGATTTTGGATATTTTAGTGGACCGTGAAATGTGGAAGCTTAATACTACCTTTTCTATTTTTCTCTAATTATACATAATGATAATGAAAGTATGATAAAACATAAATGAAAATAAACATTGATGAAGGTAATTTTTAGATAATATTTATTGAATTCTATGTATTACTAACTTTTCTAAATTGTAGAAGCATCATACTACTTCTCTAATTTTTTCTCTATCTCACAAGAAAATTATCCACCATAAATAATGAAAATACAACCACGATCTCCTTCGTGGTTCATTTCTTGCTATGAATTAGCAAATAAGCCTTTTCCCCAAATCCCGTCTTCCCCAAATCCAACCCGTCTTCTTCGAGCTTCATTTCTTCTCGCCGGTCAACTCCCTCAGCCGGCGTCCGTCATCGTCGGTGGACGATCTCCTCCGCTCATCCATGGATGCGGCTCTACCTTACTATGTCTTGTTGTCGCTGAATTAGGGCTAGGGTTCCGACAGAACCAATTTCTGTTCGAGGCCGCCGGAATTCAGTGGTCTGGGGCATGGCGGGGTGGGGTTGCGTGTGGATGACGCTTGTGTCGTCGAAATCGGCTGTGGTCGGGCGTCTCTAGTCGGCCTGTGTTGGAGAATTGCCGTGGGTCTTCCGATTCCCGCAGGGGTTGGGTCGCCGGCTCTGCGTGTTTGCGGGGATGGAGGGTCATGGTTTCTCTTTGCTGGTTCGATTGATAGGGGTGCTCGTTTGGGCTTGGTTGGAGCGGCCGAGCTGGGAAGCCGCTTGTCCCCTTACTCCCCTTGCTCGATTTCCGAGATTTGGGGGAGGCCGACGGTCCCCGGAGTAGGCTAGTGGTGTTAGGCTGCCTCGGTTGGGTGTCGGATCGGCTAGTGGTGTTAGTCGGTGGGGTGGTGTGCGTGGTTTTCTGCGGTTGGAGAAAGGGTCGTGTTCTCGGTTTGTTTTGCGACTTCGGTCATCGTCTTGCTAGGCCTTAAGCAGTGGTGGGCGTGGTATCGGAGTTTTGGAGCTCTCCTCGGAACCGACTTTGTCTGCTGACCTTTTCGGATGTACCTGCTGCGGGAGGTTGTTATGTTCGTGTGTAGTTGTTTTAGGTTTCTTTGTTGCTTGCTGTGGTAGGATCGTGTTTTGGTTTGGGCTCTTTGCCTGGGTGTTCTATTTTGTCTTTTAGGTTTGGGCCGTTGGTCTCGGTGCTCCCGAGTGTCATTTTCATTACTCTGTTGGAGTCCGACACTCGGGAATTGCCCTGTTGGGGCCTTTGTGTTATTAGTTGGTGTTTTTTTATTTTTAGTGTTCTTGAGTATTACCCCGTTGGGGTCGGTTCTAGGCAGGCTTTTGTCCTGTTCTCCCAGTTTTAGCTATTGGCTGCTGTATTCAGCTGTTAGTTTCTGTCCAAATAAAAATACACAAAAATTCTATTAAAATAAAAAAAGAATAGATATCAATATTAACTTATTTTAATGAAATATTAATTTATAAATTTATTAATTGTAAAATACTATATATATCTCTTACAGTTCAAATAAAATACAAAAAAAAGTAAACAAAATAACATAATAAAATAAAAATTAGATATCAATCAACATTATTATTTTAGTAAAATGTTATTCCTTTTTTTTTTCAAAATCCATTAACTCATTAAGTTATATGAACTGTTTTTACCATGAGTGCAATTTTAGAGAGACGCGAAAGCTATATTTGTAATTTTTTCTTTATAAGCTATAAAATGTAATATACATACTTTTTAGACATGATATTCAATATTTTTTCTTCATTGTCTTTTATAATAAAGCCTAATTAAAGATTTTAGATATTTTAGTGGACCCTGAAATGTGAAAACTTAATACTACATTTTCTATTTTTCTCGAATTCACAAGACATGCCCAGAAAATGAAAGTATGATAAAACATAAAGTAATTATAATATCACAATACTAAAATAATAATAATAATAATAATAATAATAATAATAATAATAATAATAATAATAATAATAATGAAATGCAGCAGTATGATAAAAATTAAATGAATCTTAATGTCATATTGAATAACAATTTCATATGAAAAACATTTAGATGACATAAATTAGTGGTATACCTTAATATGCAACAATTTATGATTGAAAAGGACCAACAATTTAGAAAGTGATGCTCCAAAATGCGACTATGCATACTCTTGTCATAAATAAATTAATATTTGTCGATGATGAAGAATAATGGGATGAAATTAATATAAATTTATATAAATAAAAAATAATCGTATATGACGAAGAGAAAATGAAAGAGTTGGAGACAACTTATTTATAATAAAGAAGATAGGTGTGTGGTTGTAATGTGATTTAAATAAAAATTATAATATTACATTTATATCCTTCAAACAAACGTTACATTTTTTTTCTTGAGGATATTATTGGCAATTCAAGTTTCTATTTAAATGTGGTTGGATGAGTTACAAATCATCATTATCAACTCTAATTTAAAGTTAAAAATTACTTTTATGTCATTTAAAGTAACATCTTTTGAGGGTAATATGGGCAATTCAAAATTTTCAAGAAACTACTGACCCTTTTAAGATAGTTATAGATCCATTTTGAATCTTTTGACATATTGAGTTTTGATTGAGTTTGTTGGTTAATCGGTGTTAATTTTGGAAACGTTGATCGAGTTATGTGAGTGGATGAATAGTGAATTAAAGCTGATACGATGTGTAAGGATGATTAATTATTATTATTATTATTATTATTTAATTATATTGATAATATTGAGGATTGTGATATTGAGTTAAAGTTGAATTAGATTTGAAATGAAATTAGATTTATTTTTTTTAATATCTATATCCAAGCACCAGATTCAAGAAGTTTTGCTATGAGCACGGGATCAGAATGGAGAGAAACGTGCCTAGTACGCCTCAACACAATGGTGTAGCTGAGCGTATAAATCGAACGTTGACTGAAAGAGCCAGAAGCTTGCGTGTGCAGTCAGGCCTACCAAAGCAGTTCTGGGCAGAAGCAGTTAACACAGCAACTTACTTGGTCAACCGAAGTCCATCTGTACCATTGGATCACAAGTTACTAGAAGAGGTATGGAGCATAAAAGAAGTAAAACTCTTACATCTTAGAGTTTTCGGGTGTGTAGCATATATGCACATCAGTGATCAAGGTAGAAACAAACTTGATCCAAAATCAAATAAATATATTTTCCTTGGTTATGGTGAAGATGAATTTGGCTACCGCATATGAGATTATGAAAATAAAAAGATGATCCGCAGCAAAGATGTCATCTTTAATGAAAGGGTGATGTACAAGGACCGACATAACACAAGTGCCAACAACTTAGAAGCGAGTGGGCCAGTTTATGAAGAGGTGGAAGATATTCCAGACATTCCTATAATAAGGAATCCTCGGTCAGAAGAATCAAATGAAGAAAGTGAAGTGCAATCAGAACCTTCTACTCCAACTCTTGTATTGAGAAGGTCCTCTCGGCCCCATGTGCCTAACAGGAGATACATGGGCTACATGCTGCTAACTGATGGAGGGGAGCCTGAAAATTACATGGAAGCTTGTCAAACCACAGATGCTAGCAAGTGGGAGCTTGCCATGAAAGACGAGATGAAGTCTTTGATCTCAAATCAGACATGGGAACTAGTCAAGTTACCCATGAGAAAGAAAGCACATCACAACAAATGGGTATATCGGGTGAAGAAGACCATGATGGTTCTAAGAGATACAAAGCCCGACTGGTTGTCAAAGGATTTCAGCAGAAAGAAGAAGTTGACTATATTGAAATCTTTACTCCAGTTGTAAAGCTCAATACTATCAGGATTGTGTTAAGTATTGTGGCTAGTGAAGAGCTCTATCTAGAGCAATTAGATGTGAAGACTGCATTTCTTCATGGAGACCTAGATGAGCAGATCTATATGCCCCAGCCTGAAGGTTTTTCAGAAGGAAAGAAGGATATGGTGTGCAAATTGAAGAAGAGCTTGTACGGCCTGAAACAAGCTCCATGACAGTGATATAGGAAGTTTGAAAGCTTCATGCACAAGGAAGGTTTCCAGAAGTGCAATGCTGATCACTGTTGTTTCTTCAAGAAATATGAGTCCAACTATATCATCTTGCTACTTTATGTTGATGACATGTTGATAGCAGGATCAGATATGAAAGACATCAGAAAATTAAAGATGCAGTTGTCAAAAGAATTTGACATGAAGGACTTAGGCCCAGCAAAGAAGATTCTTGGAATGCAAATCACGGGAGATAAGCAAAAAGGAGTTTTATAGTTATCTCAGGCGAAGTACATCAACCGTGTTTTGCAGAGATTTAACATGGACAAGGCTAAGCTAGTCAGTACACCTTTGGCTAGCCATTTTCGCCTATCCAAGGATCAGTCTCCTCAAACAAAAAAATAAGAAGAGTTCATGGCTAAGATTCCTTATGCTTTAGCCATTGGAATTTTGATGTACGCGACTCTACGAGGCCAGACATTGGTCATGCAAAAGGAGTTGTGAGCAGGTTTATGTCAAAACCAGGAAAAGCTCATTGGGAAGCAGTCAAATGTATTTTGAGATATCTACGGGGTACAACAGAAAAATGTCTATACTTTAGAAAAGGAGATCTAAAGTTACAGGGCTACGTAGATGCAGACTTTGGAGGTGAAGTTGATCACCGAAAAAGCACCACCGGTTATATTTTCACTGTCCGAGCTACGGCTGTTAGTTGGATGTCGCGGATACAAAAGATTGTTGCTTTATCCACTACAGATGCTGAGTATGTAGCAGTGACCGAAGCCAGTAAAAAATTGATATGGCTTCAAGGATTGTTAGCAGAGTTGGGTTTCACTCAAAAAGAGAGTGTCGTGCACAATGATAGTCAGAGTGCAATACATCTGACAAAGAACTCAGTGTTTCACTACAGAACTAAGCACATTGATATACGATATCATTTCATCAGATCTCTTCTTGAAGATAAAGTGTTGACCTTGAAGAAGATTGTAGGAAGCAAGAACCCGATAGATATGCTAACGAAGGTGGTGACCATTGACAAACTGAAGTTGTGCTCAACTTCAGTTGGCCTGCTAGAGTAACAAGACTAGAGAAGACTACTGCAGTAATTGAGGTGTGAGGACAGATTGAAATCAGTCCTCAAGTGGGAGATTATTAATTCAGCCGCCACTTTTGACAAAGAAATGGCAGCTTTTTGTTGAAAAATGCAACCAAAATGTGTGAAGGCATTAATACTTTGGCTGCTGAAGGTGTGAAAGCATGCTGAACGTGAGCAACTTCTGTGGACAAATGAGTTCATTCCTCTGCTATAAATAGAGCAATAAATGTGCAAAGAAAGATACAACCAAGAACACAGAAAGAAAGAGAAAAAAAAGAGGGAGCAGGAAGCGAAAGTTTTAGCTTCTGTGTGTATTTGTGTTGTGAGTTGTGTGTGAGTTTGAGAGTGTTTTGTAAACACGAGTGTATTTCTTTTTCCCAATAAAATATCTGTAGTAGTCCGGAGACATAGGCATTATTGGCCGAACTCCGTTATCAATTTGGTGTGTCCAATTTTTTATTTACTTCACTTTTATAGATCCGACATCATGGAAAATTCAGCATATTTTTCCCAACATACCCAATTTCAGATGGGTAGTATATGGAGCTCAAATCTTGGTTGTAATTATGGCTCAATGACTGTCGAATATAAGCCCATCACTCACGACTGTCGGGCCATGAAGTCGCCCCTGGCCACTGATCTCATTCACGGTGTCTTTGCGTGGATAAAATTAAAAAGAAAG
Organism: Striga asiatica; assembly: GCA_008636005.1. Taxonomy (NCBI): domain Eukaryota; kingdom Viridiplantae; phylum Streptophyta; class Magnoliopsida; order Lamiales; family Orobanchaceae; genus Striga; species Striga asiatica. Next base: position 1,353,680 of record BKCP01000002.1, read on the forward strand.
AGAAAATAGAATTAGAGGTGCTTTTGGATATATGTGTAGTGGGTTAAAATTAGTTCGAAGGGGGAAGAAGAACTATACCAAGATATGGATTAGTGGCTATGGAGAAAGGGCTTATCCAGAATTTTCTTCCAAGCTAAATTCTCCAAAACCTTACAAGTACATCTTCTCTCTCAATTTGGCATTGGCACCCTAAAGGTCTGCTAACTGTCAAAGGGGTCTATAACTCAATCTTAAATTTTCAGAATCAACAATCTGTGGATACAGGCTCTTGCTCAGGTCAACCATTACTGGAGAACATGTGGATTACAACCTGGAAGCTCTCCATTGCAGAAAAACTGAAAACCTTTATCTGGAGATGCTGGAATAACTTCTTGAGCACAAACATAAATCTGCTGCACAGAAGAATGGATGTTGATGTCCACTGCAAACTCTGTGGTGAACAGGAGGAAGACCTCACTCATATGCTCTTCAAATGCTCAAGGGCCAAAACCTGCTGGAAACTCCTTGGGATTCAATGGAACATCCTCTCTGATGCAAACTGCAACTTCCAACAATGGTGGCTAAATATCCGTAGAAAGAGCAAAGAATGCCAACTTCCTGACATAATAAGTCTTTCCACATGCCTTTTATGGTGGTTGTGGAAAACTCGCAACACATGGATGTTTGAAGGTAAGTGGGTGGATAAAAAGACAGTGGTTGATTTGGCAAGAAGGGATTGGCTAGAGTTCACCTCATCATCCCTGAAAGATGACCAACCACTGAGTACATCTACTTCAAATACTCTCAACATCACTCCTGTTCAGAATGAGGCTGAGGTAAGGGTAGGGCATCTTTCTATAAGTTTCAGTGCCTTTTTATCGAGGACTGGTTCAGTTGGGGTACGCTGCATTGGGATTGAAATGGGCCAACAGGTTTTTTCTTGGGCAACAGTGCTGGACAATGCAAGATGTCAAAAGTCAGCTCACTTGTTGGCCTTCAAATGGTGTCTCACGCAGCTGTCCTTACATAATGATCATCGTGGCAAAGCCCTAGCCTATTGCTTAGACTCCCTCAACACTATTAATTTGATAACCTCTCAATGCACTCCATCGTCGGCTGTAACCCCCATTCTGTTTGATGTTAATTTTCTGTTTAACTCTTTTGTACCTTCTGTGTGTTTTTTGTAATGGTTTTAGGTGTAGTGCGGCCTTGAAATTAGCTCAACAGGTCTTGAAGAGGAATTAATGTTTTTTCCTTCGTTTCTCAGTTTTTTAGCTTTGGCTATGTGTTGGGACTGTAATTAATTGATTACTCGTGTATGATACATTCTCTTGAGTTTTTATATAAGTTTGATTGATGTTTGGAAAAAAAAAAAACATCTTCTCTCTCTCACACATTTGACCATTTATAATTAATAATTATCATGCTATTCAATTATTGGTGTCGGCAACATCATGGTGATTACATAACTTGTGGGTCATATGCACCAACTTCACTATTCATCTTTAGTCTTCAATAGACTTACACTCACATACATTATTCACATTATTTTATGAAGCATCTAGACACCAATTTACATGCACCGTAGTTAGTATATATTAGTAGCATTTAAATATGCTAAATTTTCTTTCCTGTTCAAATGAAAAGCATGCATAACTGAAATTAGAGTTTGTTACCGTCATAATCTCTCATTTTAGTGTAACATCATTTTGAGATCAATATTGGTATATTTTATTAAATCATATTAAGATATAGTATTATCATGAAATGTTTAAATTATTGTTATTGTGAAAATTTTGTTTGGTACATGGACATGTAGATATTTATGGATTGACCCATATGATGTGAAAAGAAATATGTGTGGCTATACAAACTGGCCAGTGCGGCTCTGCCGCCGGCAGGTGATATTAAATGGTAGCCGACGGGTTAATTGTTGAAATATGAAAAATCATGTGAAATGACCGAGCAGTGTATTCACCGAAATAAGATTTGAACAACTAAGTGAACCGCTCAGTGTATTGAATAATGATGACCGGTGATGGCCAAATGATAAGAGTATTTATTAATGATAACCGGTAACATAGAATAGCAAGGTGGCAACGCCACGTGCAACAAATGAATGGCTATACATATACATGGGCCGGCCAGTGCGGCTCTGCCGCCGGTGACAGACAGTACTAATAAGTGATAGCCGATGAGTGAAATTAATGATACTTTGTATATGGGCATGTGAAAGTTAATTAAAGTCCTTGTCGTGAACAGACCTGATCCAGAAGTATCAGTTGATAAATTCGCCAAATTTATGGAGATATGAATATTGATGAGATGGTACCAGAAGTTACCACATGATTAATGTGATCTCGGAAATTACGACGTAATGATTAAATGATATCCCTGTATAGTGGTACAGGAAGATACCACGTTATGGTTAAACAAAGTGTTGAAATGGTACTAGAAGCTACCATTGGATGATTGAACAAATTGAGAAAGTGGTACCAAAATTTACCAGTTATGGGCGATCACACAAAATGATTTCTCAATATATATTAAATGAGTCTAAGGGACTATATCAGATCGCATTGAGATACGAGATCATACAGATATTACAAAAAAGTGCTTCATAAGAAGCACATGTGATCATGATTGTAGTCATGAAGTACTACACGCTTATCTTGAGGAAAAACAAAATTGATATTATTATTACTGAGGAACAAGTACAAAACGTTCAGATGATGGAAATATGGAGAAGAGGCAGAAAATACTCGATGAATACAAAATACGCAAAAATTTACATAACATAAAAGAAGGGTGCGTCTCGAGAGTATAAATTCTATAACTCTGCCACCCATGAATGATATCTGGGTTCATAATGAGAGATCTTTTTTTTTTTTTTTCCGAAACGATAGAGATATTGTATTAATAAAAACCGCACAAAGTGCGAAGAAAAGGCAGCCAAAGGCTGAATAGTACAACCGGAGACTAGAAAACTGGGAGGCAGATCCAGAGATCGCCTAGAGCCGACCCCAACGGGGTAATACTCGGGCAACACGCACGAAAGCAACGAAAAACACAACCACACGAAACCAACTACACCAACAAAACTAAACAAGACCCCCAACTGAGTAATACCCGAGTGTCGGACACCCACGGAGTAATAAATTTGATACTCGGGCTCACAGGGGCCAACGGCCCAAACCTAAAACACAACGACAAACACAAACACAAAGACGAGACCTAATCAATACAACTCAAAAGAAGAACACTCCTAAAACATAACATAACTAGAGGAAACAACTATAAACAAGAAAACGAAACAAGCCCTTCCAAAGCAGGCAAGACCGAGCTGAACAAGCGGACACCGAGACGACCCAAGGCGAACCCTGTTGCCCAAGATGATCCCCGAAACTGCCTGAAAACCGCAAAAACGGTTGCCTAACGAAGATGAAACCCAAGCACCAGAATTCACACATAGCCGACTCATCCCACGGCCGCAAACACCCAACAAACCCAAGAATCGCTACGAAACTGAGCCCACTAACACCACTAGCATAGCTCAGCCGCAACCGGTTCGATTTCGCTGCCCAAGAAGATCCCCGAAACTGCCTAAAACCCGCAAAAAGGTTGCCTAACGGAGATGAAACCCAAGCACCGGAACTCACCCACAACCGACTCATCCCACAGCCGCAACACCTAATTATCCCAAGATCCGTTGCTAAACCAAGCTCACTAACACCACTAGCATAGCTCAGTGTTGTCAGTATTTTTAACCGGAGTAGAATCGAAAGATTCGTTCCCCGGGTCGTATCGCAAGGAAGGTCAGCCGGATTATTTTGTTCGATTATTCAATCACAAAAGAAGATAAAAATCCTAAACACTCTAATTCAATGATTTGGGTTTCAATTATCAACTACCAACTTTAAATTGAATAAAGTACGAGATGAACAGTAACGAATTAACTGAGAATTTAAAGAGCTAGGGAATCGGGGACAACTGCTTTCGGTTCTTACACAACTACCGGCAATCAATTGCTCGGTTAAAGGAAGTGAATCGTCTCTTGTTTAGAGGTTCACTCTCAATAACTCTTCGTAACAAGAGAGTGAACATATACGATTGACTATCAATTCCAGCAATTCATAGACAATACTTTGACGAACAAGTCTATTCTAAACGAGCCTAAATCGACCAATGTCTCCCCTTTCGGTTCTAAACAATGATTAACTAGGTTATACCGGTGATCAATCTATTAACCCTAAATTGAACTCAACTCGCTTAGATATGAGCAATTAAGAACAAGCAATTATAATTGAACCTAATCAATTATCCCCTATCCCTAGCAGATGGATTTAGCTACTCATAATGGATTTGATCACACAAACATTCATAACCCAAGACATCATCATCAACGAAAGAATTGAAGAAAAATACTTACGATTAATGAAATATCTGAACTCAATCCAATAGTATCCGAATCCAAAGCAAGATAGTAGAGGTTTTTAATCTCTAGAATCGAATCCCAAGAGCAAACAATGATAGCAGTGTTTTTCCCCAGCCAAAAACGCGTAAAAATAAGTCTCTGCCCCCCTTCTAAAACAAACCCTACTCCTAATTATAATAAAATCGCGAAACAAATCTGATAAGAAGTAACTAGCGCCGCTAGAGGGGAGTTAGCGGCGCTAGGGGGGGTTAGCGGCGCTAGCCTCTAGCTAGCGGCGCTAACGATCGAGCAGCGACTTTTGATAATTAGTAGCTAGCGCCGCTAGAGATGGGTTAGCGGCGCTAGGGTCCGGTTAACGGCGCTATGGTCTTGTTAACGGCGCTAGGGTCTTGAGCAGCGCCTTTTCTCTTCATCTCGCTAGTATATGACTAGGTCCCTGAGCTTTTTGTCCCGTTTCGGCTCGCCTAACCTCCCCGGTCGACTTATAAGCTCCCGACTGTCTCGTACACTCCCGGGTTCCACCCGAGCCCGAACATTGTCCTTCACATGCTGGTCTGCACGACTGGCTGAACGATCCTAGAGCAGCGTGTCGAATACCTGAAACCAACACCAACCGAGAAAACACGGAAACAAGAGAATAGGAAGAAAGAACTACGAAAACACGAATAAAATACAGAAATAACACTAAACGCACAAAATGACTCAAATGACCGGAAAAAACCTACAAAACAACCTAGAGTGGGAAAAGAAAGATAAACAAAATACCACAAAAGTAGTGACAAAAGTGGGACTAACA
>BKCP01000002.1:1410557-1421159 GCA_008636005.1 Striga asiatica
AGGTTGATGGCGGGCCGCGACACTGCTGATGCGCGGTTCGCCGGAGTGCAGCGGAGCAGCAGGCGGCGATTAGCTTTTCCGGTGAGAAATTGGCGTGACTGAGAGGGGTTCTCGGCGAGGAGCAGGAACTCGCGATCGATCGGATGCAGAGGGAAGATTAAGGCGCGGGGGTGAAGGATGAAGGATTTGCGATGAAGGTGACGATGAAAGCGACAGATTTACGAGAGAAATCTCTCCTCTGAGGTCGCGATCGAATGGAAGCAGAGAGAAGGGCTGCGGGATATTTTATCTGATTTCTCTCTTGAACGAGCGAGATAAAAGAAAAGAGACTAGGGCACAAGAAAAGCCCACAATTTGGGGCGGACCGGGTCGGGTCTGACGGCCGGGTCGCGCGGGCTCGAAGCTGGTTCGGGCTGGTTTGCTAACACGGGCTCGCGGGTTCAAAGAAACGATTCGGCCCAGCTCTCGGGCTTAACTTTCGTTTTCCTCGGGCCCGATAGATTAAATCGGATCGACTCGTAAATTAAATTGCACGATAAATACATAGCCGGATATAATATATTATTTATAATACACACAATTTAAATTTGTAAAAATAATAATATTAATATTAATAAAAATACAAATACGCATTTTAATTAAATAATAACGCTTAGACAATTAGGCAATTAATTACAATTTGACAAATAAATATCATTTAGACAATTAGATATTTAATAATTTTTAGCATTCAAATTATAATAACAACAATAACCAAATATAAATAATAATAATAATAATAATTAATAATTCCCAAAATCTCATAATCAAACGGGGCATTACAGTTGCCTATGGAGCTTCTTCGGCAGCAGTGAGTGGAGAAGACAGTGGGAGCGTAGGGTGTGTGTTATGTATGAGGGGGGGATTTGTCGAGGTATCTACGACATTTCCCTAATGTTTGCAACCTTGACAATCACAAACTCTTTCTTTTTGTTGATTTTTTTCTTGATTTGTCATTCACCGGAAGTGTCAACTTTTGAACATTAATTTTCTTTAAGATTTTTTTTAACTTTTTTTTTTTTAAAAGAAAAAGAGAACAAAAAAAAGACTTGTATTGTGCATGTTTTTGGCTTATAAAATTTACCATTCAACTCAAAATGTTACTATGTTGTCACACCCCGCCTTACTAGCTTTGAAAAATCAGAGTAAAATTTTTGTTTTTATTTTCGAAAGATTGTGCGAGCTTGGTTTTCGAAAATACTGACTCATTGCGGGATGTCACAGATAAAAACTTAACTTAACTTTCTCACAGACATAAATGAAACATGCAACCAAGCTATCCGCTGCGGATAATGGAATTAAACATGTAATGTCTGAACTGTCTCGCACTGTCTAATCTGTTAGCGGAAGCATCCGAAATACAGAATACATGCATACATAACTGAATCAAATACATGATCATAAACTAGGACATAAAAATGTGCGTAAAATATGCCAACTCTCATGACCACGCTTCGCCACATCTGTGCTCATCGGGCACGCTCGACTTCGTCTCCTGAAAAACACAATGGGGGCGTGAGCAAACCACTATGCTCCGCAAAGACCAGTACTGAATAAAACATCATCTCTAATAACGTGTCATGCACATAAATATATAAGAGCTGAAACTGTAAAGTTTTCTTTTCTTTTCTTTCTTTTCTGTGGTCAAAAGACCCTCGGCCCTTAGGTCGGCCGCTCGTGTGCACACGTCGATAGAGTATAAAGGCCCTCAGGTCAGCCCCCACCGGTCATCAGATGGGATATTTAACTGTCTCAAACGTACCTCTACCATGGTACAGATATTATCTATGATGTGGAATCTAGTACATGACCCCCACCTGAAAACATGAAATCTGATGCAAGTGCTAATACTGGGTAGCGGTCGGAGGCTCGACTCTCCTTAGGCTACATAAATATTTAAGCAAAATAATGATAAGTATAATGCTCGGAATAATTAATTAGGACTTATCTACGCGATTAAACTGGACTGGACTGGCTCGGAAAAATACTAAAATTCCGAAAAGAGACTCGGACCGGAAATCACGAATCAAAACGGACTCGAACCGCCGGTCGAACCGGCCGGTTCGCTGGCTGGCCGGACCGCCGGCTCGGCTGGACCGGGCAATCAGGCGCTGGATCGACTGGGCACGGCTGATGTGGTCGGGCTCAGTCCCTAGTGCCGCTGGACTAATTCACGCGCGCGCTGGCGCGGACGGGCACGGTGATAAAGGATCGTGTGTTACGTCTAGCTCGACTCACTCAAAACCCGCGCCGGCGCCTTGGTCCCTTTGCGATAGGTTGCTAATACGCGCGCCGACGTCTGCGTACTTCGCGATAAATGTGACGAAACTCGGATGTTGGTCCTATTCCAATCACTGTGACGAAACGTGGATGTTGGTCCTATTTCTATCACGAACTCTATGTAAACTCACAAGAGAAAACACACGAGAACATTGAACACAATATTCGACTCTTTTATTCACTCATCAACCATAATTTCGAATGGTACATGGATGGGTATTCATAGATACCAACGCGGACAGGCGCTACTGGCGCGCTGTCGCGGGCACTAGTACCTCGCGCGCGCTGTCGCGGGCACTAGTACCTCGCGCACGCTGGCCTTGGGCACTACCGCGCTGCATGCGCGGCCAGTGACCAAGGCCAGCCCTTGCCGGACCTCCGGCGACTTTGTCCGGTGACATGCATGACATATGAACTTAATATGATGAATGTGCTACATATATACTGAAATACTAGTGGACCCCGGGTCCACGTGCATGTTCACTCGATAGGGCCTAAATGGCATGTACGAGCACTTAACCTCCGAACCAACGTTCTCAACATGCAAATCTACTCAGGGCCAAATGTTCAACATGATAAAACAAGGCTAAAATGGCTAGAACTCATGTCATAACTTGCATGCATGAAGGTAGGCCTCGGGTGCCCAAATTAGCGTATTTACATGAGTGAAATGACTTAGCTAATGAACTCCATTTATTCTCAAACTTTTACACCATCAATGATATAATATTTGAGGGTGATTTAGCCTACAGTCTCGACTTAGGCATGCTTGCTACTAAATTTCATTTTTAAGGCCATTAATTAATTAAATTCGAAACTAACACTTAATCACTTTCATGGCTTGATTTTACCTCATGATAAATCATATTATATCATAAATTGACTAAATAACTTAAGAGGCACGAGCTTACCTCGGTTGGAAATGGAGAACTCGAGTTAGGGCTCAAAATATGGGTAGGGGCGGCCTTGAGGCTTAAGGTCGACTTGTGGTGTGATTTGGCCGAGCCTTGCCAACTCCAAAGACTTAGAAAAATCTAAGGAACACTTAGATGCTGCTAAGCATCGTGGAAAAATGGCTAGAAAGGGCTAGACCTCGCTCCTCCTCTTCCCCGGGCTGGTGGGCGCGCACAATGGGCTGGGAAGGGCTTCTCGACTTTGCTCTGAATTTCTTAAGTTTTTGCTCGAGTAATCTGGAGTCTAAGAGCTTCAAATGGACTGAAGAAGAGGTATTTTATAGTGGTGAGGGGCGGAGTGCACAAGGCTGGTCAATGGGGCACAAAAGTCCATGACTTTGCTTATCTCCATGCGCATAGGGACTTGGGTGGTCTTGGTGGGTTTGGCCTGACTTCATGCACGATTTTTGGTAGCCAAATGAGTTGAGAATCTCAGCATTATGGGGTAGGAGCAGGTCTGGTCAGACTGGTGCATGTGGGGGGGGACAAACTCTTACACCATTGAATATAATAATCAAGTGCCCATCACTCCACTTCATGCTAATCTTGGCTGACTTTGCTTAAACTTTGTTAGGGCCATTTTAATCCTAATTAATCCTCATTAAGCCCTTAACATTCGCAGCATTTGGGTCATGAAAGAAGCTGGCCGAATTTCTTGGAAATGGGCTTGGAATGTGGACTGCCACAGACCCGCGCTGGCTGCTGGGCGCGGCCTGCTAGGCACGAGGCGGGGCTGCGCGTGGGGGCTGCATGGGCTGAGCGAGGGAACACCTTGGGCCGGGTATAATGGGCTAGGACAAGTTCCCAACACTTAGAAAAATATGTGGGATGATGGTTAGGCCTTGGACAAGGTCTTGGGCGGTCCTTGGGCGCGACTCAGGGCGCGGGTGCGAGGTTAGGGCACGGGCGGCTCGGGTAGGTCTAGGGCTCAATTTTTAAAATGTCCGAAACTTACTTCTTGATATTCCAAGACTTAGAAAATTATTCTAAGTATAAAATACCAAGACTTGGCTATGCTCGAGAATTAACTTGAAAAATAATCGGAACCAAACTAGGGTTCGAAGTCGATAATTTCTCGAGTCAATTTGCTCTACTTTAATAATCCAAATTAATGGATTGATCTTGACTTATACTTAATATAGAAAATATTCCAAAGAATAATCTATCCTTGTGAGCATTTACCATATAAAATATAACTCAGAAATTTCTGAAAATACGGATATCACTTATAGTCGAGCAGTGAAACCGTTCTTAATATTATTACTGATTTGGGGCGTTACAACCTATCCTCCTTAAAATATTTCCGTCCTCGGAAATACAAAAATAAGGTACTAGGCCAGAACTCCTACTACAAAACTATATACATCAAAGCATAAAATAGAAAGTACATATATGTACAACTGAAAATCTCAAAACTCGAAATCTGGATAACGAGCTCTGATCTCGGCCTCTCTCTCCCAAGTGGCTTCCGACTCGTCGTGGCAACTCCAGCAAAATTTGACGAGCTCTATATCTTTGTTCCTCAGCCGATGGACCTTTCGGTCCAAAACTGCAATCGGCCATGCATCATACGTCAAGTTCTGCCCGACCTCTAGCCCGTCAAAGTTCACTATGTGACTCGGATCGTACACGTACTTTCTCAACATCGACACATGGAAGACGTTGTGTACACCCGAGAGCTCTGGGGGTAGCGCCAGACGGTAGGCTGTTACGCCAACTCGTTCGAGAATATCAAATGGCCCTATGAATCGGGGCTGCAGCTTCTCCCTCTTCCCAAATCGGACGACGCCCTTCATCGGCGTGACCTTCAAGAACACTTTATCTCCTACTCAAACTCAAGCTCCCTTCTACGCTTGTTAGCGTAGGCCTTCTGTCGGCTCTGAGCCTCTCTCAACCTTGCTCGGATCTCGGCGACCTTCTGCACTGTGTCCTCGATCAACTTGGGACCGAGAACCTGCTTCTCGCCGACCTCATCCCAATAAAGGGGTGAGCGGCACTTGAGACCGTATAAAGCTTCGAATGGCTCCATCTTGATCGATGAGTGGTAACTGTTATTATAGGCAAACTCCACAGTGGGTATCAACTGCTCCCACGAACCACCAATCTCTAGGACACAAGCTCGGAGCATGTCCTCAAGCGTCTGGATGGCCCGTTCCGACTGACCGTCAGTCTGTGGATGATAGGCGGAGCTAAACTTCAACTTCGTCCCCATGGACTCGTTCAGACTCTCCCAGAAATGGCCAGTAAATCGGGGATCTCTATCTGATACAATCTCGGCTGGAACGCCGTGAAGTCGAACGATTCCCTGGAGGTACGTCTCTGCTAGCTGCTCCATGGACATGTCCATCCTGACAGGCATGAAATGGACCGACTTCGTCAGTCGATCCACTACTACTCATACCACATCGTGGCGCTTGGCCGACATCGGTAATCCCGTGACAAAGTCCATGGTCAGCTTCTCCCATTTTCACTGCGGAATCTCTAAAGGCTGTAAGAGACCCGGTGGAACCTTGTGCTCAGCCTTCACTTGCTGGCAGATCAAACACATCTCAACAAACTCGGCGACATCTCACTTCATCCCCTTCCACCAGAATGACCTTTTCAGGTCGTGATACATCTTGGTGCTACCGGGGTGCGCCAAGTATGGAACACTATGTGCCTCAGTCAAGATCTCCTTCTTCAGGGCCTCGACATTCAGCATTACGATCCTTCCCTTGTATTTCAAGGAACCATCAGTGCCTCGGTAGAAACCCTCAACTCCTCCGGCATGAATCTTCGCCCCCATCGAGCGAATGAACTCGTCAAAGGCTTGATCCCGTCGGATCTGACTCTAAGCATAGGCCACATCCTCATCGCTCGAATACTTCCCACAACTGGCAATGTAGGAGGTGATTCGACGACCTCTAACTGCATCAGGGCGAACTCTTTGATCAGCTGACGCTGCTGGGTGATCATACAAGTCAGTCCACCTCTCTCCTTACGGCTGAGGGCGTCGGCAACAACATTCGCCTTGCTCGGATGATAGTTAATGGTACAGTAATAATATTTCACGAGCTCTAACCATCGCCTCTGACGCATGTTGAGCTCCTTCTGCGTGAAGATATATTGTAAGCTCTTGTGGTCTGTATAAATCTCGCAGTGGCCTCCGTACAGATAGTGCCTCCAAACCTTCAGGGCGTGAACCACTGCTGTCAACTCAAGATCGTGAGTCGGGTAGTTCACCTCGTGCGGCTTTAGCTGACGAGAAGCATAAGCCACAACCCTACCGTTTTGCATCAAAACATAGCCTAGACCCTGCTTCGAGGCATCATTATAGATAGTGAAACCCTATGTGGGGTTCGGAATAGTCAACACTGGGGCCGTCGTAACCCTCACTTTGAGCTCCTGGAAGCTCGACTCACAACGACTATCCCACTCAAACTTCACCGATTTCCTCGTCAAGCGTGACAAGGGTAGGGCAATCTTCGAAAACCCTCCGATGAAGCGTCTATTATAGCCTGCCAAATCGAGAAAACTCCGAACCTCGGTGGCATTTCTCGGCGCCGACCAGTTCCGAACTGCTTCAATCTTGCTCGGGTCTACCTCAATCCCTCTGGAAGTGACAATGTGGCCTAGGAAAGCCACTCGATCGAGCCAAAATTCGCACTTCGAGAACTTGGCGTACAACTTCTCCCGTCAAAGTGTCTCCAAAACTGTTCTCAAGTGCTCCTTGTGCTGCTCTGGACTGCAGGAATAGACCAAAATGTCATCAATGAAGACGATGACAAACTGGTCCAGGAATGGGTGGAAGACACGGTTCATGAGATCCATGAATACCGCTGGCGCATTGCTCAAACCAAACGGCATCACTACGAACTCATAGTGACCGTATCTAGTTCTGAAAGCGGTCTTGGCCACATCGGCCTCTCGGATTTTCAGCTGATGGTAACCAGAGCGGAGATCGATCTTGGAAAATACACTGGCTCCCCTCAGCTGATCGAATAAGTCCTCAATTCTGGGAAGCGGATACTTGTTCTTCACCGTCAATCGGTTCAAATCCCGGTAGTCGATGCACATCCTCATAGACCCATCCTTCTTCTTGGCAAAGAGGACAGGTGCTCCCCAAGGTGGTACGCTCGGTCAGATGAAACCGAGACTCAACAGCTCCTGAATCTGAGCCTTCAACTCCTAAAGCTCTTTCGGCGTCATGCGATACGGCACTGGTCCTGCTCCGGGGAACAAGTCGATGGTGAACTCCACCTGGCGGTTAGGTGGTCCTCCCGGGAGCTGATCGGAAAAAACGTCCACAAACTCTCAAACAGTGGGTATATCTCCGGGAGACAGCTTCTTCGAAGATTCCCCAACGATATTGACAAGAAATCCCTAACAATCCTCTCGCTGCATGTACTTCGTCGCTTTTGCCATGGAAATAACGCGCGGTAAAGTTCGAGACTTCGTCCCAAAGAACGTGATGCGGTCTCCCTCAGATAAGTGTAGCGTCACCTCCCGGTCGCGACAACGGATGTCTGCTCGGTATCTCGTCAACCAATCTATGCCGAGAATCAGGTCGAAGTCATTCATATCGATCACAAATGCGTCTACAACTAGAGTTCGGCCTCTGATATCGATGCTAAGGTTAATGGCCAGGGAACTCGTAACTATCTTCCTTCCCGATGCGAGACTGATCTCGAGAGGGTCGACAGTACTCACTCCTTGGGTTCCTAAGGCAGATAAGCACTTGGCCGAGACGAACGAATGTGTCGCCCCGGTATCGAATAAAACGAAGACTGGAGTATGGAACAATGATAACATGCCAGACATGGTACCTGGCTGCTCTGCAGCCTGCTCCTGGTCGAGTGCGTAAATATGAGCGGGTGCTCCACGCTACTACTGCTATCCTGGGGTTCTCTGGGCTGGCTGTCCGGGTGCTGGCTGTCTCTGAGCTGGCGGTCTCTGGCCCTGCTGTGGCTGAGGGCGATTTGAGCAGTCTCTGATCCGGTGTCCTGGGCGGCGGCAATGGTAGCATATGTCCTGCCCAGCAAGACACTCCCCGCGGTGCGGACGTCCGCAGGTAGCGCATGCCGGTAGGTCCTGTCGGGCTGGCTGGCCCGCCTGAGCTGGGCCCCTCTGTCTACGGTTCCTCTTATCCTTGCGATCCTCCTACTTTCTCTTGTTTGTCTGCTGAGCTGGCTGGGGTAGCGGAATGGCGGCTGGCTGTCTGGCTGGTGGCTGGGCACGGGCATCTCTCTGAATGCACGCCTCAATCTGCTGAGCACGCTCAACAGTCTCGGCGTAGTCAAGGAAGCCATTGCTGGTGATCAAGAGTCGGATGTTGCTCCCCAAACCATCGAGGAACTGCGTCGCCTTCTTCTCCTCCGTATCAACAAGATGTAAAGCAAAGGCACTCTTACGAGCGAACTCGCGCTCGTACTCATCCACTGAACGCTCACCCTGCTAGAGAGCAGCAAACTCCCGTGCCATCCTCTGCTTGAAATGGCGAGGATAGAACTTGTCCTCCAATATCGTCTTAAACTGAGCCCATCTCATAGCGTCACGCTCATCCTCAGTGCGTAGACGCCAGTAATCCTCCCACCAGTCTCCGGCGGCTCCCTCTATCTGCAGTTCGGCGCACGCCATCTTGTGTGCCTCAGAAATCCCCATAATACGAAAGATCCTCTCCATCTTCCGGATCCACTCGGCCACGGCTAACGGCCACTCTCCCCAGTGAAACGGGGTGGATCATAGGTACGGAATCGGCTGACCACAACAGCCTGGTCCTGCACAACTGGTGCCTGGGGATCTCTACGCGGCGGCATTCTGAAGATTCAATTATACTTGAATTGATCAGTATATCCAATTAAGAAATAGCCATACTAGACTTGAAATAATAAAATAAATAATAGATGTCCGAAAACACCTAGCTTGGTTAGAGTTCCGGTATACCTAAACTTTCTATGTTCTGGCTCGTAATGGAGTGCTGATTTAGTCTAGAGTCCTTAGACTTAGCTGTTCTAGAGTTCTGTCTAGAGTTCTGTCTCTAGAGTTATCTGTCTTATAGAAGGATAGTTATCTAGGCCCCGTACTTGAACTGAATTTAGCACTTGCAAATTTAAACTGAGTCAGGTGACTTACCTCGGAGTCGGTGCAGATGAGCGTGGCGTGGTCATGCTTTTCAAAACTTTGAAAGTATACAGAAACGCACTCTGCGCTCTAATACCACCTTCTGGCACACCCCGCCTTACTAGCTTTGAAAAATCAAAGTAAAATTTTTGTTTTTATTTTCGAAAGGTTGTGCGAGCTTGGTTTTCGAAAATACTGACTCATTGCGGGATGTCACAGATAAAAACTTAACCTAACTTTCTCACAGACATAAATGAAACATGCAACCAAGCTATCAGCTGCAGATAATGGAATTAAACAAGCAATGTCTGAACTGTCTCGCACTGTCTAGTCTGTTAGCGGAAGCATCCGAAATACAAAATACATGCATACATAACTGAATCAAATACATGATCATAAACTAGGACATAAAAATGTCCGTAAAATATGCCCAACTCTCATGACCACGCTTTGCCACATCTGTGCTCATCCGGCACGCTCGACTCCATCTCCTGAAAAACACAATGGGGGCGTGAGCAAACCACTATGCTCCGCAATAACCAGTACTGAATAAAACATCATCTATAATAACGTTTATGCACATAAATATATAAGAGCTGAAACTGTAAACTTTTCTTTTCTTTCTTTTCTGTGGTCAAAAGACCCTCGGCCCTTAGGTCGATCGCTCGTGTGCACACGCCGATGGGGTATAAAGGCCTTCAGGTCGGCCTCCCACCGGTCATCAGATGGGATATTTAAGCCCTTAGGTCGGCCCCCACCTGGATACTAACTGTCTCAAACGTACCTCTGCCATGGTACAGATATTATCTATGATGTGGAATCCAGTACATGACCCCCACCTGAAAACTTAGAATCTGATGCAAGTGCTAATACTGGGTAGCGGTCGGAGGCTCGACTCTCCTTAGGCTACATAAATATTTAAGCAAAATAATGCTAAGTATAATGCTCGGAATAATTAATTATATGCTAAAATGCTCGGACTTATCTACGCGATTAAACTGGACTGGACTGGCTCGGAAAAATACTAAAATTCTAGAAAGAGACTCGGACCGGAAATCACGAATCAAAACGGACTCGAACCGCCGGTCGAACCGACCGGTTCGCTGGCTGGCCGGATTGCCGGCTCGGATGGACCGGGCAGTCAGGCGCTGGATCGGTTGGACCGGTCTCGGCCCCGTGTTGGGCCAGCTGGTGCCCGGGCACGGCGCTAGGCATTGCTGGTGCGGCCGAG
>BKCP01000002.1:1421205-1484389 GCA_008636005.1 Striga asiatica
ACTTGGAGTGCAAGTCAAGGCTTTTCAAGATCCCTTAGTTATTTGGTTTCCTTATTCCATTATGATTTCTAGATTGATTAGGATACTTAATATTTTATTGCTTTATTAGAGTTATAGCTAGATTAGTAATAGATCTATTTGATGCCTATGTAAAGGCCCTTCCTCTTGTTATTTTTTATCATCCAGAAATTAATAGAAAAACCGAACTTTTGTTCAAACACTTTGCCTTAGATTTCTTCTAGATTTCTTTTGCAATTTTATCGTTTCGAAGGGGCGCGGTTGTGTGAACCTACGAGGAACCTATCGGCGATTCAAGGCACGAGTTTGTGGCTTATCGGCAATCGGGACACGCGATCTTCATCACGCTGCTGGCGCGCTGTCGCGAATGCTGGTACCTCGTGCACGCTGGCGCGGGCACGGGTAGACTGCGGCCGGGCACTACCACGCTGCATGCGCGGCCAATGACCAAGGCCGGCCCTTGCCAGAACTCCGGCGACTTTCTCCAGTGACATGCATGACATATGAACTTAATATGATGAATGTGCTACATATATGCTATGAAACACTAGTGGACCCCGGGTCTACGTGCATGTTCACTCGATAGCGCCTAAATGGAACGTACGAGCACTTAACCTCCGAACCAACATTCTCAACATGCAAATCTACTCAGAGCCGAATGTTTAACATGATAAAACAAGGGTAAAATGGCTAGAACTCATGTCATAACTTGCATGCATGAAGGTAGGCCTCAGGTGCCCAAATTAGCATATTTACATGAGTGAAATGACTTAGCTAATGAACTTCATTTATTCTCAAACTTTTACACCATCAATGATATAATATTTGAGGGTGATTTAGCCTACAATCTCGACTTAGGCATGCTTGCTACAAAATTTTCATTTTTAAGGCCATTAATTAATTAAATTCGAAACTAACACTTAACAACTTGCATGGCTTAATTTTACCTCATGATAAATCATATTATATCTTAAATTGACTAAATAACTCAAGAGGCACAAGCTTACCTCGGTTGAAAATGGAGAATTCGAGTTAGGGCTCAATATGGGTTTGGGCGGCCTTGAGGCTTAAGGTCGACTTGTGGTGTGATTTGGTCGAGCCTTGCCAACTCCAAAGACTTAGAAAAATCTAAGGAACACTTAGATGCTGCTAAGCCTCGTGGAAAAATGGCTGTAAAGGGCTGGACCTCGCTCCTCCTCTTCCCCGGGCTGGTGGGCGCGCACAATGGGCTGGGAAGGGCTTCTCGACTTTGCTCTGAATTTATTAAGTTTTTTCTCGAGTAATCTGGAGTCTAAGAGCTTCAAATGGACTGAAGAAGAGGTATTTTATAGTGGTGAAGGGCGGAGTGCACAAGGCTGGTCAATGGGGGACAAAAGTCCATGACTTTGCCTATCTCCATGCGCATAGGGACTTGAGTGGTCTTTGTGGGTTTGGCCTGACTTCATGCACGATTTTTGGTGGCCAAATGAGTGGAGAATCTCAGCATTATAGGGTAGGAGAAGGTCTGGTCAGACTGGGGCATGTGGGGGGGGACAAACTCTTACACCATTGAATGTAATAATCAAGTGCCCATCACTCCACTTCATGCTAATCTTGGCTGACTTTGCTTAAACTTTGTTAGGGCCATTTTAAGCCTAATTAATCCTCATTAAGCCCTTAACATTCGCAGCATTTGGGTCATGAAAGAAGTCGGCCGAATTTCTTGAAAATGGGCTTGGAATGTGGGCTGCCACAGACCCGCGCTGGGCCTGGGCGCTGGCTGCTGGGCGCGACCTGCTGGGCTGGTGTGAGGCCTGCTGGGCGCGAGGCGGGGCTGCGCGTGGGGGCTGCATGGGCTGAGCGCGGGAACACCTTGGGCCGGGTATAATGGGCTAGGACAAGTTCCCAACACTTAGAAAAATATGTGGGATGATGGTTAGGCCTTGGACAAGGTCTTAGACGGTCCTTGGGCGCGACTCAGGGCGCGGGTGCGAGGTTAGGGCACGGGCGGCTCGGGTAGGTCTAGGGCTCGATTTTTAAAATGTTCGAGACTTACTTCTTGATATTCCAAGACTTAGAAAATTATTCTAAGTATAAAATACCAAGACTTGGCTATGCTCGAGAATTAACTTGAAAAATAATTGGAACCAAACTAGGGTTCGAAGCCGATAATTTATCGAGTCAATTTGCTATACTTTAACAATCCAAATTAATGGATTGATCTTAACTTATACTTTAATATTCCAAAGAATAATCTATCCTTGTGAGCATTTAGCATATAAAATATAACTTAGAAATTTCTGAAAATACGGATATCACTTATAGTCGAGCAATGAACCGTTCTTAATATTATTACTGATTTGGGGCGTTACATATGTGGTGTGAAAAAACAACTTCAAATGTTACTATGTGGTGTGTAAAACAACTTCTACCAGAATCGAAAGATCCCGACCGGTTCAGTAGATCTACGAGAGGTGTCCCGGTGTAGAGACTCCGACGATCAAGTCAGTATGTGACTGAGGAAGATGATGAACTATAACAATATTGTTTATAAGTATGTAATAGTATGTAGAGTGTGGATGGACATATCTCACCTCTTTTTATAGGGGTGTTACGTTGTTGTTCAAAACTGCCCGGATGAGCTACTCGGATGCTCGAGCTACACATTCTTATTGCCCAGATGCTCAAACTGCCCGATTCTGTTAGGCCATGTGGTCCTATCCACGTGAGGTACCTATCTAAATAATATTTCTTCTTATCTCTTAAGTAAAGTGTCCACATAGTCTTCCGGTATAATCGTATGATCAACTCGACTTCCTTTGAGTTAGACTGCTTTTCAGGTCGCATCATCGACTTGTACACCTCCAAGTTGAGTTTCCACAAGGCTAAACCAAGAAGTGTAGCTGGACATATGGGTGAGCCTTTTTACCTGTGGACTCATCGTCAACCTGGCGACTCTTCAACCTCCTAGGTCCTCGATCTCCGATCGATCTATTGGTCCTCCCGATTATTCAAACCACTTCTCAGGTCGAGTCGACCCGTTATGGTATCCCATACCATCTGTTCCCCCCCACCCCCACCCCCACCCACTCTCTGGTCGGCTTAAGATAACTCCATCTAAGAGTAACATCGGTTGTCTTTAGTCGCACTAGTTGAGGTCGCAGCTTGTCTATCTGACCTCCTAGCTCATACCTCCTTTATTTAATTGAGACAATTTTATCGACTTAAGGCTGAGGTCTCGAGTTCAAAATTTAAAATTCAAAATTTTAAAATATTGTCTAGCAACCTGACGTCCTTTCAATCGGTATAACGTCCTCTTGACATAACCGCCTCGAGTCCTGTGTCGTCCTGGTACAATGTACCCATTAAAGGTTGTATTCATTCCGTCCATCTGATTTCCCTTTTAGCCGACAGTCCAAAATGAGTTGTCGTCTCAATTGACCTTTTCAATCTCATTCGTCCATTTCGACCTTAATCCAACGGTCTTGCTCGACCACCTATTCGCCTCGTACCCGTTCAATCTTGTCCGTTTACTTCGCCTTCAATCGGATGGTCGGGGTCGATAGACCTATCGAGATCTTCTTCCTTTTTGCCTATAAATACATACCTTAGCTCCGTTTTTCCATTTTTTTTCACCTTTGCAAAAATCTCTCTGCAATATATTCTCCTGGTGCTTCTTTCACAAAAACCTAAGTTATCGCCGTCGCAATTCCGTCGTTGACCACCACAACTTCTTCCAAATACCGAACATTAATCATGTCAATGAGTAAGTATGACCACCACAATATTTCCTATTTATTAATTAATCCGGTTTAACCAGTGATCCGACCAATAAACCATTGAACATGTAGTTTCACCGATTCAATGAATGGTTCGGTTTTCAAAACCTTAGTTTTTAAGGTCTTTGTACAACTCTCCATCGCGATGAGGACAATGTATGTTTCCACCTCATGCGTGTTTTGAGTTTGTAAGGAAGCATGTGGTTTTATCTCATTCTTGTTCTAGGGATTTTTGTAAAGCCTCATTAACTTTTTAGAACTTGAAAATAATGTCTACTGCGGTTGTTTATTAAATAATAAGTCAAAGATGGATGCAGTTACACCCCTAGGTTTCAACTCTAACTACACAAAAAATAAAAATTACTAACTCCCCCTTAAGAGTTGTTTCTATGTTTTAAATTGCCCACAAAGGTTGACATTGTCAGAGTTCGTTGCTCATTGTTATAACTTGTTGTATCCGTTGATGGGTGGCACTTACTATCATATCATTGCCAAATCGAGTCAAACTTAGAACGCTAGCTAGATTTTACTACCTAATACTCATCCAAAACACACTTTCTCTACAAAAATTAATCCTCACAAGCTTTGGGTTTCTTTTTACATATGTGTCAAATAAATAGACTTAAATCTATAATGACATGGACAAACTCAAACCAAAAAATCCAAAAAAAAATACTAGGTCTAGAATACCTAACAACCAATAAAAATATAATAATAGTAAATGATTGCTATTGTAAGGTTCACACTTAAGTCCAAAATAGACCCAAGAGTGGACTTGGTCTCTTTTTTTTATTGCCACATAAGCTAGACTAGGTCCATTAATTACATTATGAAACACTTTTTTATAGACTAATTATATTTTCTACATGGCATGTGATTTTTTTTGGCATGTGATTTTTTTTAAAGAGACCCAAATCATTGTGGGTGATCTAAGAGACTAAAGCTCATAGCTCAGCGTTGAAATCATCAACTGCAAGTACCAGCCAAGCTCAATCATTGGAGTTATTTTCTGCAGTTCTATAAGATGTCAGCACAACTGCACAAGACTCCAAAATTAATCACTTGGAGTCAATTAGACAAAGCAAGAAACAACGCTGACCGCACAAAGTTGCACTCATTTTTTCAATCTACAATTGAACTGAAAAACAAAATACAGAACAACATAATAAACCAAATCAAAGGCAATCAACACCTGATCTCCCATAAGCACATTTTTGAGTTGCAAAATAAGCTTTGAAGTAAACCCACAACAAGATTCTTGAATCAAATCTCATGGAAAACGAAAATATAACAGAATATAGAGAAGGGGGGAAGGGAATAAAATCACTCCTTCCTATAAGAAGGGCTCGCTATGAACTGCTTGGTCATTCTCTACACTGAAATTTGCTATTGGTGATGATAAGGGCGAATCGGAGAAGAGTGTGGCAGCCCATTCTGTGTGTTGGGTGGCATTGGGCCTGCACCTGGGCCCATTGGAGGAGCTCCTGCAGGAGGTGGTGGCCCATAAGGGTAGTTATGCATTTGCATTGGCATAGATTGAGGCATGAGACCTGGGTTCCAACCGGCCGAAGGGGGAGGAATTGCACGAGGATCAGGCGCAGGAGCATATTGTGGTCCACCAAAGGCTTGGACAGCTGGACCTCCAACAGCATAAGGTTGTTGCCCTAATATCGAGGGTTGAGAACTCAAAACAGGAGTGTTAGGAATGGTATAGTCTCTGCTCCTATCATTATTGACCTGAAAACGACAACATAGCTCAAAGTCAATGCATGGCTCCACATGCCACAAATCATCAAATGCAAGGGTTCTTTACATTATACAGCGAACAAGTCAAAACTCAAAAGTATTGTTTAAAAGATACAATTATCTATCAAAATAAAAACATCTTTGATTTTTGTAACTTAATAATTTACTGATATATTTTCTAATTCTTAAACCATTTTTCAAGGAGCCTCACCTTAATGCTGAGATCAGTGTGTCGGGAATATGAGAGATGAAGCTTGCAATATCCTCCATCGTATATGCAATGGCCTTCCAAGGCTTCCTTTGCCACAACAGCTGTCTGGACATCTGCAAGTCGACTACATTGTGAATATTGTGATCTAGTACTGTTTTCAACTATTAGACTTCTTGACAGGAACCTTTGAAAGAAGCACAATTTTACACGTCAAGCAATTTAGTATGTCATACCAGGATACTGAATCAAGGCTTGGAGACCCCCATTTTTATCGAACATGGCTATTTTTAGGACCGGTCCAAATGCAGAGAAGACCTGTGCACAAGATAGAATCAAAGTGAGTATTTAAGTAATAAATGATCTCTAAAGTCTGATCATGACTGAAGATTGTTTTACCGTATGTAGCACGTCCAAGGTAACTGCATATTGCATGTTTTCAATGGAAGCAAGTAGAACATTGCTCTCTGGTTCCAATTTCTTCCCATCAACTCCTACGCTGAACTGCAACAAGGCAGGCAGAATCTGTAACCCACACACATGTGAGAGAGAGAGAGAGAGAGAGAGATTTACCTGGCCACTTGCATCTATAGCTGAGGGAGCAACAGGGAGCATTGGATTGGTATAGTCCCTAAATCAACACAGAATTCTAAATATTAGCCTAAAACATAAATAGGCCTCTATGGTCATTGGTCAAGATATATCCAAAACAATAGTCAAGTATTATAGGTTCATAAAATAAAGCAATCGGTAAATTCGGTTTACCTACTACGATGACTCTGGAATTTTACGCTCAGGTCTGTATGTGCAGAGTATGTTATTTTAAGTGAACATGGTCCAAGCTCTGGGATCAAATACCTGAAACGGACCAACACGAGAGCAGTAAATCAACAAGAACACTGTGCTTAGACCAGGTATTATCATGTTATTCTACATTTAATTAGCAAAAAATGTCTTACAGCCCATCCTAGGCCCAATCTACTCAATTCTAAGAACTTGGGTACAGAGGAAGACATAAAGTTACCCTGCAGAGTTTCTATACTGGTGAAACTAAGTTCGTAAAGATATTGTGCACAAAAAAAAGCAAGTGTGACAAACTTGACGCAAAATATGGTAAAAGACACACATACAGCTTATTTTCCATACTTCACACATTGGTCATTTAGTTGCAGCTCAAATTCCCACTACTTTCTGACAGTTCATATAATATGTCAGTGATTCGGACCATAATTGACCAATAAGGAAACACTTAACCAGAATGGCCCGCAAAACAGAAGGTAACAGGAGACAAGGAAATAACTTAGTAATGCAAGGTAGAGTGGGGCGTAAGGAACATGCATGTACCCCTTTAGCAGATTCTTAATAAAGCTGCTGAAAGATGTCCAGCCCAATGTATTCATATCAGTTGGGGATACATCCAAACCCAAATATAAAAATCCAGATCACCTTGGAATGCTTCTTCCATCAAGAGCATCCTTGGCAGCAGAAGCGGTCTCTGAATCAGAAAACTGCACCAGTGCCTAATTAAGGATAAAATAAACACTGAGATCATATGGCACAGATTAAATATAAATGTATATATATGAACATTTCTGTAAAATATTTCATAAGAAACAAACCTGAAATCCAGCAGTCTTTTCAAAGGTAGTAATCTTATGCACAAAACCAAATGCTGAGAATACCTGCACACCAAACAAAATTTTATTACTGGAACACATAACATGCAAATAATGTAAATGTAAATTAAATGTAAATTAGCAAAAAAGAGCAACTAAAAAAAATTAGGCAACAGATATCCTGCTTTCATCTTTCACACAAAAAACGTGTCACAGACAAGGGTAAGTCAGACAGAAAATCGGAGAACCCCACACCATTTGAGAAGCAAACTGTAATCTACAGATTATTTCCCAGCAACTAAAAAGAGAGGAATCTTCTATTAGACAGCCAAAGTCCCCAACACATAACTAAGAGCAAAACTATCAAAGCAGCCAACGACATTGCAAGCAATATAACAGGAAATGAGCAGAAATGAGGGACAAGTATAGGTGCACCCAAACATATATTTATGCAAAAGGAATTTGCTAAAACTAATCATCCTCTCTCACAAACAATACAGAATGAGAAGATATCATTAATTGTATCAAAAAATTGAAATAAGCAAATTTAATTTTTCTAGCTCGTCTCAGAATATAAACTGAGGAATTATAGACAGGAAATTCAAAAGGAAGCATTCTAGAGGGTTAGATAACACAAATAATTTCATCAAGTTTCAGGTTAGGTTAAATAGTTCATAACCTAGAGCATTAACTGTTTCCTAGAAGTTGCACCTGAAGTTTCAGAATCATGCTTGTCCTGACGGACCTGACCAACTCTAGTTAAAAACTGGATAGGAATTAAGGGACCTCTCTTGAGATTAAAATATAAGGGGGAAATAAGTTAAAAAAACAACTTTGAGAAAAATCCAAATAACAAAGATAAATAAATTAATTAATTAAAAATAGAAGTTCTAAGATTAATGTGAAGGTTTCTAACAAAAGAACAAGTAACATACTATGAAGTAAACTGTACAGAGAACCCAGAAATAAAGAAATCTATATGAGGTTTCTAAAAAAGTCAGGGCTAGAATCACGAAGGGGTAAAAGGGAAGAAAGAGGCAGTGTTAAGCAAGGAAAAAGAAGACAAACACACATGTGCTGTTTCTCCCGAATCAATAAGCTGCCACTGAAGCTATTTCTTTGACATGTGCCTGCTGATTCATTCAGACCCTTGTCAAATAATAACCATATAAAGCACGAGACTCTTCAATCTAGACACATATATCACACACGAAGTCCTGTCGGTGAATTTACATTGAGTCCATATCGCGAAGAAGGTGTTACTTACCAAGTGTAGGACATCAATACTAACAAGACGTGCATCATTCCCTTCAATTGTCACCAAAAGCACGTTCCCAGCAACATCTGCAGTAGTTTTGTTGTTCACTATTTCTTGTCTGTTGGAATATTGTAGGTAGACGGTTTTCCCTCGTACCTGAGCTGGCTCAGATGATGATGCATAATACGAAATCATAGCAATAGCTTGGTTTAGTTCTGCCTGAAAAAAAATTAAAAAGAAAGAGAAAATAACATCAGTTCATACAATTCAAACGGACGCCCATGAATGAGGCGACAGTTTAGACTTACAAATTCAATAAAAGCTTGGTTTCGATTGGCTCCAACATTACACTTTGTGTTAACAACTTTCCCGAATGGTTTACCCAGTTCGATCAATTCCTCTTCAGTACATTCCCATGGTAAATTCCTCAAATGGAGAACCTTTGATGGAGGTTGGGTGTAGCGGAACTGTGGCTGGCTGGAAACAGACGACATCCCGCACTACAGCCCAAGCTGCAAATCGTAAACAAATTAAATTCTACGTCCATTGATAATCAAGAATATTAAATCAGCTTCACCAAGATTATACAAATTAATCAGAAAAGGATATAAAACACACAAGAACCAAGTTTCATACTTTTGACAAGGCCTAATCTAATTCCTTGAAAACGAGAAAACAGACTTCTGGCATGCATACTAAAGATTCTTCACCATTACTCGAGCACTTATAAGTTGTATACCATTAACGTTCACCAACCATATTCTTTGGGAGTCAATGAAAACCATATTTGGCAAATTTTTCGTGTTCGAAGAGTTTCTCCAAAAAAATCTCAGTTCTATCCTCGTAGACATATAATAAATAACACAGCTGCATTCCAACAAATAGAACTTCACATAAATGGAGAAACCTAATCCAAATCATCAATAACATACAAAACCTGAAACAAACTAATTAGCTACAAACGTAGATCTCCCATGGGATTGAATCTAATCAACTTGCCACAACTTCGGAAACACATAATCGAACAAAACAAAAGGATAGCAAATTAATATCCCTACCTATGAACACAAACCTAGCATAAGACCGTTGACAAAAGAGAATTGAGAACGGAATAGTTTATAAAAAAAAGTACTTCACCTGAGGAAAGAATTAACAAATTAGGGTTTCAGAGATCGCGGTATAGTTAATGCCTGAAATTGCCGAATCGAAAAAAGAAGAAAACAATGTTATTATTTATCTATTTTATATTATCGTGTTGGTGGTGGGGAGAAACGTCAAGTCCCAAGTGTAGATTTTTACGTGGTTGGGTATACTTTAGTTGGATGCCATTCACTATGGAATATGAGGCCAATTGGGCCAAACTTTATGGGCCCACAATTGGGCCAAACGTTACAAATTATTTACAAATTAAAAATAGAGAAAATTGTGATTTTGAGTACTCCAACTTTTTAGACCTTTTAAATAGCTGATTTGATTTTAATCCTTTTCGTTTAAAAAAAGGTTATAAAATGGTCATTGATTCGTTGGAAATTCAAAATTTGACCAGATAATAGTCACGTGACATCATTAACGAGTTCATTTAATCCTATATGGAACCGGAGCCAAAACTGAAATTTTGAGAAGATATATCAGAATTGCGCTAATATTAATAGATGTACGTTCAATCAAATGTGTAAGCAAGATTCTACAAAACATTAGCCTTCAGGAGAGCATCACGCTCTCTCTCCCGAACTCTTTCATATATCTTGGTGTTTGTCTCATTACACTTACGAATTACAACGAAGACTCACTCTTCTGAACTTATAATGTAATCACCTATGCAACTACTTTCCCGACCACAAATCCGTTGTGGATTTTAACAACATAAATCCCTTGTATTGTTCTAAGTCTTCCTCCCGAACACTTATACTCTTGTAAATTATGAATATCTTCAATGAGATCGAGAACAGGCTCTCGTTTCCTCTCAATCAAAATAAAATAAATCCTAAAGTGAATAATTCACGAACAGCTCTCCACCCCTTTTTTCGAAACAAAATCAAAATAATAATGGATGAAGTGAATTCTTTCAATCGTGCGTGGAAG
Source organism: Striga asiatica (assembly GCA_008636005.1). NCBI lineage: Eukaryota > Viridiplantae > Streptophyta > Magnoliopsida > Lamiales > Orobanchaceae > Striga > Striga asiatica. Next base: position 1,431,892 of record BKCP01000002.1, read on the forward strand.
CATTTTTATAGCTGCTCATTATGGTAAGTCCACCTTGCCGTCAATCTTCCAAACTTAGTCGTGTCCACATTCTTGCGTTTGTGGCCACTTGTCTCTTTTGCAAGCCAACTCTACATGGTAAGTTATTCCTCCTTCTCACTGCTTCTCTATATGGTAATTGTGTGTGCGGCAACTTCATAAGGTAAGATATCTCGATTACCTTCAAATAAAAAAATCTAATTAAAGGACTTAACAAAATAAAATGAAGGTAATAAAATAAATTAAGATAATAAAAACTTCCCTTTTATCTTTCAGTATGGTTCTAGAATACGGTGTAGGTTCCAAGCTTTAGCTTAGAGTTTGTCGATTTAATGTCAAACTTCACAAATACTTACAATCTCCCCCTTTTGGCATATAAAGCGAAAACTCATTGTCATGGACTTGCATCAAATACACAGCAACAACAAAACCCAGTACACCAATCACAGAACCAACATTGCATGTCTAAAAAGAAGTTGGTCATAAGAACAACTCCAATCATCCAAACCTATAGAAGAAACAAATATACTATCCAAGCAGACAACATACATAGTTCATCATGCCACCACACACATTAACAAAAGCAAATAAAAGTTTTCATCACCTAAACACTTCAAGGGTAACTAACACAAAATCATTTTTTTTTTTCAAAACACACAGCATGCAGACAAAGAGTCTAATTAGACTCTTCATTTTCAGAACCTTCATCGGAACCTGCAGAGCATTCAGAACATGAGCCCTCTTCCACTTCATCAGAGCCAGCATCCTCTTCTTTTTCTTCTTCACTTCCTTGCTCAACCATTTCTTTAATTTTCTTCTCAATAGCAGCACTTTTCACATCCCCTTTCTTCTTTGGTTGCTCTCTCCCTTTCTTCTTGGCCTTTGCCTCTCCCTTTTTTGTTGTATGTGCCAAAGGAGATTTGGTCTTTAGAGCACCAAGAATTTCCTTGTAGTGCTCTTACTCATCTTCCAGTGCTCCCTGCTACAAGGGCCCCCGTGCCATCTTATTTGTCTGAGTGCAACGTCGACCTCACTATAATATATAAGAGTGTACATGGCATGGGAGGCTTCAACCTCATATGCAATGCAGTCTCTTGCCACTGACCACATCTCCTGGTCGCCATACACGTGATCCGCGAGCACGCGAAATCCCAGTTGCCATCCGTGACAACATCCAGGTAGCTTTCTATGTAGTCTAAAATTACGTAGCGAATTTGAGACACATATGCAAATGCAAAGATAGATGTCGGTCTAATCTCTGTAATATCAGAATAATTTCATGTTACAATTTATATAAATAATTTAGTTAACATTCAGATAAAACAAAATATTTCACATGTTGCCTCTTGTAAAAGGAGACAAGACGAGTTTGTCTGGGCACACAAAGAACTGCTTGTACGCCCCCACGAACGACCTCTGACTCTGTACTCATATCTCAATGGCCGACGCTTTGTTGAATTGTTTTTCTTTTGATCGATCTCTTGTATTTTCTTTCACCGCAGGTTCTCTAGAAGCTTGTTGGTCAGGGTGAAGCTGAGCATGGCTGAGGTGATTCAAGTGTCGCATCATTGCAACATTGCGGGGGTAAACCTCGTCGACAAGGTTCTGAAAAACCTGATGATCTGTCGATCCAGTCTGGTCACTTGTCCTTACAGACTCTAACACTTCTAGTGTGCTTCAGAAAATATGGATACTGTCAACAGTAATCAACTCTCCAGAAGTCAGTGCCGCCCTTAGTTGACAGGCACAAGAAAGTCCATGAGTGAATCTCAGTGAACAACCGTAGAGCAAGTCAACCTCATCGCTCAATTGTTTCATCCACTGAAGCTCATTATTCAATAGATTCAAAAAGTGATGCGAGACCCACAGTCTCAAATACGCGAGTGGGAATCCAGTATACATCACAACATTCTTACGTCTTGAATACTCCAGCGTGTACATGGTAATACATTACATAACATTAGACCCAATGAAATTCGTAATTAATGTAGTAATAAAACTGTAAATATGTGTAGCTTAAGAAATATATCTGACCCGAGTCAGTGGAAACTCAATCTCCTTGTCAACCTTCTCACGCACTGTATCGAGCGAACCGGCTGACGTGTTAAGCTACTGCTTTTTTTAACATACCGTGGGCACTCTCCACCATACACGAGGTTGTGTTATCAAAATGTGTTACCATGTTCATCTAGACATTAACAAACTTTTCCTTGTGGACTAACCATGCGTGCTCCACATATTGTAACACTTTCTGAAACCTCTTCCACCGACCATGCATTTTAGCTACGGCCCTGTGTTATTGATCCTCCGTTTCCACTTTCCACCTGCCGTGTGTGAACTTCTGAGCGATTTCTCTATTTTTTTTCCAAGGAGTCGATAGGCTTTATCTTCAACCTTGTTGATGTGCCACGTGTATAATAGTGGACAGATTCTAGAAAAATCTCCGAATAGGAATCATTATACCAAACTCCCTGTCAATGACAATGGTTGTAGGATGTACTTCAGACCCTATCAGATATCTCAACATCTGTAGAACCCACTGATAGATGTACTCGCTCTTGTTCTTCATAATTGCATATGCAATTAAGAAGTTCTTGTCGCACAATGTCATCCTAACAATTTCCACGAACGGCATCTGGTAGCTGTGCAAATGAGAGAAACAAGAGGAAACATAGATGTAACGCCCCGTTTTATTTTAAAGAATTTACCGAATTTATTTATAAAAATCAGAGTTTATTTTTTTTTTTTTTTTTGCAAAATCCCAATTTAAAACTTTAACGTTCAACGGGCGCTACATAAACTACTAAGACAAATAAACATTTACACAGATAAAATCTAACAGTTCAAAAATAAAATTCAAATTATTCATAATCCTCAAACCCAGTCATGCATAATTAAAAATTCAACGGAAAAATCCATGGTCAAACAAACATGTTCAAAATAATTAAAACGGAAGCATAATTATTCAAAGTTAAACAAATGGTCTATCGAGATAATAAAAGCGGAAGCAAGTAACACAATCCAACGACCACCACTCGATCGTCTCTCGCTGCCGCCGCCAACCATGCTCAACCTAAAAAGATAGGAAGAGGAACAAGAGGACAGAAAAGTAAATGGGGGGTGAGTACAACCATCATACTCACCATTACCGCATAGTATATTTCGCATAAAGATCCATAACCATAAATAATGTATGCATAGAATCCAGATCTAATTCCCTATTAGGCCCTATCGCAAACCTCCTATGTACATACAACAAACCTTCCGACCAGACATCGGCAAGGATGTAACTGGAAGCACTCCCACCCTGGATGCAACGGGCATAGGATATTATCCAGGAGACAGTGAAGTTGAAATACCCCTCCGCTCTACACGGATTCGGGCGTTCAGACAATCCCCTCCGCTCTACACGGATTCGGGCGCCCACCTCCCGGATACGACGGGCAGGTGACTTCCAATGATTATGCATTCGTCAAAGGCACTACCGTCAGGACACTTAGACTAGGGTTCTCACGCATACAGAAGCTATCGCGACAAACATTTATATGAAATAACAAGTGCGATAAATGTAGATTCAACATAAATGAACCCACCTGGTAGCGATCGAGTCAAACACACAAGAATAGTAGTCGGCGAGGTCGACTCGTCAAACACCTACATTTATTAAAATAGCCTTATCAAAGACTATTAAACAATTTACTTAGTTCAACTAAGTTCACGTAAGCATTCAAGCATGCATTAGATCAAGGAAGACACATTTCATAAAATATCACTTAAGTTTTGAAAAAGTTAACCCGGGCAGCGTTCTTAAAATCGACATAATTTTCAGCACACAACTCGTATGAACATAAATCAAATTGCATTGGAATCCTAAGAGATAAATCTAAAATTCTTATGAAGACACCAAAGGCAAATGAGGTCATTTAACTGGTGATAATCCAACAAACATCAAAATTTGAGTCACAGTCCAAAACTGGAAAAATACACTTGACTAGACTTCAGTAATTTCTATTTAACTGGAGCTACAGTCATGCTTTTAATGAATTTCAAAAACCACATGATAGATAACTCAAATGTATACAACGTTTCAGAATATCATATTGGAAAATAATCACATTAACCACTAGTTTAAATACAAGACATGTGATTCAGTAAATCTGTCAAAACAGGTATAATGAACCTGGACAGCGCCTCAGTTTTTAACATCTATCTGGAGCTACAGACCTTCAAATGATATGGTTCAAGTCTCAAAATAAACCTTAGAAATGCATCTACAATGTTCATTTAGAACACAGAAGCATTTAAGATCATTTTAATAGGGTAAAATCAGTTCACATTTCATATCAGATGTCTGCCAAAATAATAAGTTCCAAATCATGCACGTCTAAGTTCATACAAGCACAACTCGAGTTACAGAGCACGTATCGACATGAAATCTATCTCATTTGAAAGGCAAGAAATAGATCTATAACTTTCATGAAGGGTATAAGTTCATACGAGCACATTACAACATGATAAACAGGTCACACATTAATTACAGATACGCTGCCGGGTAGCAGGAAAACTGGACGCGCAACATTTTTGTAAAAATCACAACTTATTCGATATGATTCGGAATCGAGAAATTCTAAATCCCAGGTTTAGAAAACTGAACATACTACAATTCATGTGAAGACCATATTTTCAAATAACCAGTCTCAGATAGCTTAAAACGCAGCACAACAGATCAGCGAAAAACATATTTTTCACATAAAATACCAACGAATAAAAACGGATGGTTCGAAACTCGACAACGATCAATATATTTTCTCGACAGCAAATAAACGAGCACATTGAGGTTTAACATAGTAACAACATGATATTCGGTTTAACGAGGTCACAAACATAATACGATAACCGAAACGACATATACGAGCCGGTAATAATTCTAACCAAAATCCGACTTCAAACAAGTAATCGTTAAAACGAATAATATATTTAGCTATCATGTAATATACGAACACGACCGGAATAACAAGGGGGTTCGAAAGAGTTACCCACTCTCGAAAATTCACGAGCTAACGGAGGAAAAACGGGCCGAATGACGGCTCGCCCGAATGGGTCGGAAGTTGGCTCGTGAACGGAACTCGAAAAATCGCAGCGGGTTTTGTGGTCGCCGGGAACTTCGCGTGTAGACGAGACGGCTATTGCTCCTTGCCGGTGTTGTCTGCTCGTGGTGGTGGCGAGAGGAGAAGATGACGACGATGGACTAGGCGTGATGATGAGAGGATGCGTTCGGTTTGACGCAAAAATAAAAACAGGAAGAAAAAATAATAATAGGGAAGATGATGGAAAAAAAAAATATGCAAAGGATTTGAGTTTTTCTCTTTTCTGCAAACGATTGAGCGAGAGCCAGACAGAGGGATCAGATCGGATCAGTTTTTAAACATGCTATACATGTGAAAATTTGAGGAAAATACGGATCAAGGCATGTGGATGGAAGTTTCACATCTCACCTATAGATACATATTATATATGTATTTTTAGAGATATAAAATGTTATATTTTAACATATTACCATAAAAGTTTGACTATCCTTGTTTACAATTACACGCACACACACATTCACATATTAATTGAACCGGGCTTTTTGGTTCACGCGGGTATAATCGGGCTCGATTAATCGCACGATAAATAAATGAAAACCCATAAATATTTATTTAATACATACATTAAAATAAAAATAATTAATAATTTTCAAAATATTCCGACACAAATGGGGCGCTACAATCTACCCACCTTAAAAGGAATTCCGACCACGGAATTCGAAAATAAAATAAAGCCAAACCACTAGAAATACATCAAATACAAAAGGGGATCAAAAAGTGAAGTTCGGATATTTCCTCCTGATATTGGCCTCGATCTCCCAAGTCGCCTCAGACTCGTCGTGCCGGCTCCACAGCACCTTCACAAGACTCACTGCCCGGTTCCTCAGCTGATGGACCTTCTGGTCCAGTACGGCAACCGGCACCTCCTCATAGGTAAGGTCTCGCTCGACCTGCAGCTCGCCGAAGTCCACCACGTGGTCGGGATCATGTACATATCTACGCAGCACCGAGACATGAAACACATCATGAACTCCCGCCAGGCTCGGTGGTAAAGCTAGCCGATACGCTAAGTCTCCAACACGAGCAAGGATTTCAAAGGGCCCGATATAGCGAGGCCGAAGCTTCCCCTTCTTTCCGAAGTGAAACACACCCCTCATGGGTGAGACCTTCAGTAAAACATGATCACCCACGACATACAGATGCTCACGCCTATCTCGATCGGTGTAAACCTTCTGCCTCTCCTGGGCAGCCCGGATATGTTTCCGGGTCTCATCTACCTGCTCCGAAGCCTTATGGATGAATTCCGGACCCATAATCTTCCTCTCTCCAACCTCATCCCAATAAATGGGAGTGCGGACCTTCCGTCCGTATAAAGCCTCGAACGGTGCCATCTTGATCGATGCGTGATAACTATTGTTATAAGCCAACTCGACCAATGGCAGTGCACTCTCCCAGGTTAGGCTACGGTCCAAGACCACAGCTCTCAGGATATCCTCCAAGTACTGGATCGTCCGCTCCGACTGACCATCTGTCTGGGGGTGAAAGGCTGTGCTAAAAGCCAACCTCGTTCCCATGGCTCGGTGCAAACTCTTCCAGAATTGGCCTGTGAACTTCGGGTCACGATCAGACACAATCTCAACGGGTACTCCATGGAGTCGAATAATCTCATCGGCGAACAACTCGGCGTAATCACTGGCCTTCATCGTCGTCCTGACGGGCAAGAAGTGGGCAGACTTCGTGAGTCGATCCACGATCACCCAGATGGAGTCGTGCCCCTTCCTCGATCTCGGTAAACCAACCACAAAGTCCATGGTAATGCATTCCCATTTCCATACGGGAATGTCCAATGGCTGCAAAAGCCCTCTCGGTTTCTGGTGTTCAGCCTTCACCTGCTGACACACCAGGCAACCGTTTACAAATCTCGCTACTTGGCGCTTCATACCTCGCCACCAGAAAGTCTTCCGCAGATCCTGGTACATCTTCGTGCTACCCGGATGGACGGTGTACGGAGCACTGTGAGCCTCTTTCAGTATCTCTCGTCGAAGTTCCCAAACCTTCGGGACACAAAGTCTTCCCTCGAAGACTAACACACCGTCGGTTGTAACCTCGAAACCACCAATCCGTCCGGCTAAAGCCAACTCCTTCATTCGACAAAGGAAACGGTCGTTCGGCTGTTCGGCGACAATTCTCTCTCGGAGAGTCGGTCCCACAACTAGTGCTGCCAGAATGCCACTAGTCTTAGGAGTAGACTCCACGATCTCTAACCTCAGGCGTTCGAGGATCTCTTTGATCAGTTGAGGGGAGCCAGTGTCTTCTCCAAGATCGATCTGCGGTCTGGTTACCATCAACTGAAGATCAAGGAGTCCGACGTCTCAAAGACCGCTTTCCGGACTAGGTACGGCCATTACGAGTTCGTGGTGATGCCGTTTGGGTTGAGCAATGCCCCTGCGGTGTTCATGGACTTGATGAATCGTGTCTTCCACCCATATCTAGACCAATTCATCATCGTCTTCATTGATGACATTTTGATCTATTCCCGGGACATCGAGCAGCATAAGGAGCATTTGAGGATTGTGCTAGAGACCCTTCGTCGGGAGAAGCTCTACGCGAAATTTTCAAAGTGTGAGTTCTGGCTGGATAGAGTGGCTTTCTTGGGCCACATTGTCACGGCCAAGGGAATCGAAGTAGACCCGGGAAAGATTGAGGCAGTCAGCAAGTGGGAGACGCCGAAGAATGCTAGTGAGATCCGCAACTTTTTGGGACTAGCAGGATATTATCGGCGTTTCATCGAGGGCTTCTCGAAGGTAGCCCAACTGCTGATTCTGTTGAGGCTGATGCTGGGGCTGACGCTGATGCTGGGGTGGCCTCCGGGGTTCAGGACAGGTACGAGAGAAGTGGCCTTTCCTCTGACAATTGTAGCAAGTCATGTCGGCGGCCCGACACATGTTGGCCTCATGAGCCAATCCACAAGCTCTACACGGCTGCGCTCCTGCTGGAACCTGACGGATGGGCTGGATGTTCTGAGCCACAGGCTGCTGCTGGTGGTGGCGGGGGCCATGGTTAGGGCGCTTGCCCTTCTTACGGTCCTGCTGATCGTTCTTTCTCTTGCTGGAGTTAGAGGATGAAGGAGCGGGGGCATACGGAACGGGATACGGATAAGGCGCCTGAGTAATGAGCGGCGGCTGATAAGACGGAGGGGAATAGACTGGCGGTGCAGTCTGAGCCGGCTGCGAAGCATGATAATAGGAAGGAACGGGAGCTATCGGAATGATGAGGCTCTCCACTCCCTGAGCCCGACTAACAGTGTCGGCAAAGGACATCGGACCTTGGCTCCCCACTAGCTCACGAACCTTTTGATTTAGCCCGTTCAGAAACTTTCGGGCCTTCTTCTCATCGGTGCTCACTGAGTCACCGGCAAAGACGCACATTCGGGTGAAGGTGCTGATGTACTCGTCCACACTGGCATCGCCCTGCCGTAAATGGTAAAACTCATGCTCCATACGATCCCAAAAACTCTGGGGAAGAAACTTGCCACAAACCATCGCCTTCATCTGCTCCCAGGTGAGGGCATTGAGCTCAACCTCTGGCCTCCGGGCCCAGTGGTCAATCCACCAATCAGAAGCATCAGCCTTCATCTGAAAGGCGGCAAGAGCAACTCGCTGTCTGTCTGGGAGAGGAAGGACAGCGAAGATCTTATCCAACTCCTTCATCCATTCCACCACAGCTATGGGAGTCTCACTTCCCGAGAAGGTAGGCACGTGCATATTCTGGAACTGGACGATGAGCCTCGTAAAGTCCATGGCAGGAGGGGCCTGCTGACGAGGAGGAGATGGAGTCAGGGATGGAGTCGGGGTTGGTTGACGATTACGAGTATTGCGAGCAATGCGACCATTACGATTGGCCATAGTTCTACATTGAACAGGCCGAAAAGATTTAGCGCACTAAATAATAAGGAAAATCTAGAGTTCGCCATGAAACACTAGAGTTCAAACTTTAAATCAACAGTGGATAAATTCCTAAGCCTCATATAAGATCAAATATAACAATACAATTCATACCTCGAGTTGGCGCAGCGAGACGAAAGCGAGTGGTCGAGTGGTCTTTAAATAACCTAACACTAGAGATAGTCTACAGAAACGCAGACTGGCTATGATACCATAGTGTAACGCCCCGTTTTATTCTAAAGAATTTACCGAATTTATTTATAAAAACCAGAGTTTATTTTTTTTTTTATTTTTTTTGCAAAATCCCAATTTAAAACTTTAACGTTCAACGGGCGCTACATAAACTACTAAGACAAATAAACATTTACACAGATAAAATCTAACAGTTCAAAAATAAAATTCAAATTATTCATAATCCTCAAACCCAGTCATGCATAATTAAAAATTCAACGGAAAAATCCATGGTCAAACAAACATGTTCAAAATAATTAAAACGGAAGCATAATTATTCAAAGTTAAACAAATGGTCTATCGAGATAATAAAATCGGAAGCAAGTAACACAATCCAACGACCACCACTCGATCGTCTCTCGCTGCCGCCGCCAACCATGCTCAACCTAAAAAGATAGGAAGAGGAACAAGAGGACAGAAAAGTAAATGGGGGGTGAGTACAACCATCATACTCACCATTACCGCACAGTATATTTCGCATAAAGATCCATAACCATAAATAATGTATGCATAGAATCCAGATCTAATTCCCTATTAGGCCCTATCGCAAACCTCCTATGTACATACAACAAACCTTCCGACCAGACATCGGCAAGGATGTAACTGGAAGCACTCCCACCCTGGATGCAACGGGCATAGGATATTATCCAGGAGACAGTGAAGTTGAAATACCCCTCCGCTCTACACGGATTCGGGCGTTCAGACAATCCCCTCCGCTCTACACGGATTCGGGCGCCCACCTCCCGGATACAACGGGCAGGTGACTTCCAATGATTATGCATTCGTCAAAGGCACTACCGTCAGGACACTTAGACTAGGGTTCTCACGCATACAGAAGCTATCGCGACAAACATTTATATGAAATAACAAGTGCGATAAATGTAGATTCAACATAAATGAACCCACCTGGTAGCGATCGAGTCAAACACACAAGAATAGTAGTCGGCGAGGTCGACTCGTCAAACACCTACATTTATTAAAATAGCCTTATCAAAGACTATTCAACAATTTACTTAGTTCAACTAAGTTCACGTAAGCATTCAAGCATGCATTAGATCAAGGAAGACACATTTCATAAAATATCACTTAAGTTTTGAAAAAGTTAACCCGGGCAGCGTTTTTAAAATCGACATAATTTTCAGCACACAACTCGTATGAACATAAATCAAATTGCATTGGAATCCTAAGAGATAAATCTAAAATTCTTATGAAGACACCAAAGGCAAATGAGGTCATTTAACTGGTGATAATCCAACAAACATCAAAATTTGAGTCACAGTCCAAAACTGGAAAAATACACTTGACTAGACTTCAGTAATTTCTATTTAACTGGAGCTACAGTCATGCTTTTAATGAATTTCAAAAACCACATGATAGATAACTCAAATGTATACAACGTTTCAGAATATCATATTGGAAAATAATCACATTAACCACTAGTTTAAATACAAGACATGTGATTCAGTAAATCTGTCAAAACAGGTATAATGAACCTGGACAGCGCCTCAGTTTTTAACATCTATCTGGAGCTACAGACCTTCAAATGATATGGTTCAAGTCTCAAAATAAACCTTAGAAATGCATCTACAATGTTCATTTAGAACACAGAAGCATTTAAGATCATTTTAATAGGGTAAAATCAGTTCACATTTCATATCAGATGTCTGCCAAAATAATAAGTTCCAAATCATGCACGTCTAAGTTCATACAAGCAAAACTCGAGTTACAGAGCACGTATCGACATGAAATCTATCTCATTTGAAAGGCAAGAAATAGATCTATAACTTTCATGAAGGGTATAAGTTCATACGAGCACATTACAACATGATAAACAGGTCACACATTAATTACAGATACGCTGCCGGGTAGCAGGAAAACTGGACGCGCAACATTTTTGTAAAAATCACAACTTATTCGATATGATTCGGAATCGAGAAATTCTAAATCCCAGGTTTAGAAAACTGAACATACTACAATTCATGTGAAGACCATATTTTCAAATAACCAGTCTCAGATAGCTTAAAACGCTGCACAACAGATTAGCGAAAAACATATTTTTCACATAAAATACCAACGAATAAAAACGGATGGTTCGAAACTCGACAACGATCAATATATTTTCTCGACAGCAAATAAACGAGCACATTGAGGTTTAACATAGTAACAACATGATATTCGGTTTAACGAGGTCACAAACATAATACGATAACCGAAACGACATATACGAGCCGGTAATAATTCTAACCAAAATCCGACTTCAAACAAGTAATCGTTAAAACGAATAATATATTTAGCTATCATGTAATATACGAACACGACCGGAATAACAAGGGGGTTCGAAAGAGTTACCCACTCTCGAAAATTCACGAGCTAACGGAGGAAAAACGGGCCGAATGACGGCTCGCCCGAATGGGTCGGAAGTTGGCTCGTGAACGGAACTCGAAAAATCGCAGCGGGTTTTGTGGTCGCCGGGAACTTCGCGTGTAGACGAGACGGCTATTGCTCCTTGCCGGTGTTGTCTGCTCGTGGTGGTGGCGAGAGGAGAAGATGACGACGATGGACTAGGCGTGATGATGAGAGGATGCGTTCGGTTTGACGCAAAAATAAAAACAGGAAGAAAAAATAATAATAGGGAAGATGATGGAAAAAAAAAATATGCAAAGGATTTGAGTTTTTCTCTTTTCTGCAAACGATTGAGCGAGAGCCAGACAGAGGGATCAGATCGGATCAGTTTTTAAACATGCTATACATGTGAAAATTTGAGGAAAATACGGATCAAGGCATGTGGATGGAAGTTTCACATCTCACCTATAGATACATATTATATATGTATTTTTAGAGATATAAAATGTTATATTTTAACATATTACCATAAAAGTTTGACTATCCTTGTTTACAATTACACGCACACACACATTCACATATTAATTGAACCGGGCTTTTTGGTTCACGCGGGTATAATCGGGCTCGATTAATCGCACGATAAATAAATGAAAACCCATAAATATTTATTTAATACATACATTAAAATAAAAATAATTAATAATTTTCAAAATATTCCGACACAAATGGGGCGCTACAATAGAATCGAAAAACTTACTCAAACATACTACTTAAGATTCGTACTAATTTGTTATTTAGAAAGTAACATATCTGTTGGTTTTGTACGTCGAATCTATACCAATGTACCAGTAATATGTCCGGAATAGGTTGACTGCAGGATGCGACATGAACAGATGTGTCAATGCTTGTGTCTCCTCATAAACATCTGTATAAACTATATAATTACTCTCCAAAGCCAATTGCAGAATTTGGGTACTCACATGGTTTTTAAAACCGAGCCGGTCATCGAACCGGTGAAGCTACCGGCTCAATGATTCACTGGTCGGACCAGAGGTCGAACCGGTCGAACCGATTTAATAATATATATATTTTTGTTAATTATTTTATATGTATACTATATAATTATATTTATTTTTATCAATAATTTTATAGATTTTATAGTGTATAATGACATTTATATAAATAAGAGTTCATAAAAGTGTAATTTTGAAACGCAATTAAAAATATAAAATAAATTATATTTTTAAATTTATATGAAACTTAAATAAGTTTGATAGAAATAAAACTCAAAAGATATTATATTGTGAAATTTATATGCATTTTGTATATTATCATTTTGAATTATAATAAACATTGCACATTTAGAAACACCAAACAATTATTTTAAAAAAAATGAAAAATCAAGAGTCATAACGAAGTTTCATATAGTAATATTCCCAATGGACTTGGCCCACTTCGAATTTGAGCATTTGTTATAAATACTAAATACTAATAACATTGCCTCTATCTATTGAGGTGGGCTTCAATCTCGGCCCAATTCAAATATATCCTCATAGTCCATCTTCTCTCCCAAACACAAGGAACACACTTAGTTACTTATCCCACGTTGAAAACACACCAAAAATGAATCTGCTATTTAAACAATAACATTGGGTGTAGCAGGAACGTCGGGCCGCTTCTGGTTTTATCGGTTTTCAACCGATTCAAGCGGTTCATTGCTGGTTTTTTACTCCGGCGGTCCAATACCTCAACTTGGACCGGTATGCTGACCGGTCTCCAGTTAAACCAGTTCGACTGGCAGGTCCGATCCGGTTTTGAGAACCATGGGTAGTCACATCTCTACCCTTGAAACTATCTTTCCGCAATTGATCTCTATTGTTCATATCCCTCAACAACTATTGAGAGGAATAGTTCCTTTCTTCTATCTCAATTACAATGTCGCCGGGTAACGTTGTCTTCCGGGTTTTTTTTTCTTGGATCGTAGCCAAAATTACTGCTGGTTTTTCCTAAACAACAGTCATATCACGGACAATATCTTAATCCGCTCATCTGTCAATAACCCTCAGGATATACAATCAATGCATGATTATGGATTCTGATGTAGCGCAGCGTAAACGAAAAGAGAACAAGAGATAAATCTCAAGAACTGATAAAATTATTCATAAACATTCAATGTCTTCAAATGAAAGAGACGATATAAATAAAGTCCCAACTATTCCTAATCCTTATCTTGCTAATTAAGTAAATAATAATACCTAGGAAAAGAGAATAAAACATAATAATAAAATATCTAGAAAATAAATAACTAAATTAAAGATGGTAAACGATCATATTTTTCCATATATGCCATCGCGATCTCGTCTCCATCAGATTCCCCTATCACCAAGACTTACACGGATCCTCCAAGATATAGATCGTGTCACCTGTCGGACTGTTATCCGAAACGGACAATTGAACACTTTAGTCTTTGAACTTCTAGCAGCAGCTCGATCTAAATCTCCTAAACTGCCTTTGTAATGTTCACCTCGCGCACACGACAACACCTTCATCCTTCCATCCTTTTTTGTGTGAAGAAATGACCAATTCAAAACCATATTGAATTGTCATTTCTTTGCTCATGTAATAGCTTCTACATCACTACCGAATACTTCATTCGTAATGAAAACAAAACTGTAATCAGTACCGTCCCCTCCAAAATCTTCGAATGACACCTGCAAAATATTACGATGTTAATAATTTTACAAGACAACCAATTCTAATTTATAACATACAAATATCTAAGTTTTTACAAAATAATAATAAATTCTACTTTACGAGATAATCAGTTATATTTTATAACATATTAATTTCTAAGTTCTAACATAAAAATAATAAGTTCTATAAGATAATCTATTCTAACTTATAACAAAAATAATTTCTACTAACATAATTTTTTTTAATAAATAACACTTAACAAATTAAAAAAAAAAAGAAAAAAAAAACGGCCACACGCGGCCGCAACCGCCGACGAGGCCGTCCGAGCATAGTCATGGTCGGCTGCATATTGCGACCACCGATGGTCATAGCCAGCCTGGCCTGCTGGCCGCCACCGCGAGCGATCGCAAACGCTGGCCGGCCGGCAAAAACTTCGTATCTCGTTATCACCCATTTTTATCAAAAATCGCCGCTTATTCAAAGAATTTACAATTTTTTTAAGTTTTTAGAAAAAATTTCGTACCTCGTTCGGATTTTTAGATCAAATTTTGCTGGTCCTACACGCGGCCCACCTGAATCCTAATTCCGCTAACTAAAATATGCGTTGGTCATTCAACAAGCAAAGCACCAAATAGATTTATAGGCTAAAAGTATTGAAAAGCCCAAGCACGAGCCCCCATTACTCTCATCTTCTTCCACTTCCTCCAATTCCATACAGTTCATACTAAAATCGCAAATTATTCATCAATCATAACCTCTCTCTACTCCAAAAAGGCCGTTCAAACCCTAACTGGAACTTTCTTTTTCCTATTTGACTGATTCACATTTTCCCTCTATATGATGCTTTCCCTCCTCCAGCACTCAAAGCAGTTTTCCCATTTCTCATTATATATCCATTTATCTTGAATTTTGGAGATGAAATGGGAGATGGAGGTTGATGAAATTGAAGTCGTGCTTGAGAAAATTTGGGATCTGCACGATAAGCTCAGCGACGCCATACACTCGATTTCTCGTGCTCATTTTTTGAATTCCGTGAAGAACAGGAAATCCGGCGAGATTTATTTTCCCAGGAAGAAAAAATCCGGGGACGATGACTTGGAGAACAAGATCGGGCCGGGTTTTGTGTTCGTGAAGGAGTACCGGGCTGACGAGGATGAGCCGGCGGTTCAGGAGACGAAGAGCTTGTACGCCATCCGCACCGCGCTTGAGAATCTGGAGGACCAGCTGGAGTTTCTCCATGTGAGTGTTGAAATCGTATTGTGTGCGTTCCCGTTTCTTTTAGGAAATCAGAGTTCTACAGTGTGCACTGTGTTTGTTTCTAATTTATCGCAGGTTATAGTGCCAATTGCGTTTGCCTAGATTTTGAGTTGTTTACTTGAATAATTGTGCAATTGCCAATTTGAATATTCTACAATTGAAGTTAAATTTTTCTTCTCTTAATGTTTTCACTGGAGTTTGGAATTTGCTTGTTTATCTCTCGAGTCTTCTGCTCATTTTTTCTGAAGATACGTGTAACTATAGCTGTTTGGAGAAGGCTTTGAGTTTGATCAATTTGTTATTGGTGTCTGGACTTATAGTGTGATAATACTTAATTGAACATTTAGCTTATGTCCATGACTTCCGTTTGATACAAAACGTTTTTTATTTTCTTCACAAATATCACTAATGCTAAAGCCTATTTGTTTCTGTGAATTTTGGTTTGAAATTTTGTTCACAGTTTTTTCTAAAGTGAAAGCTTATTTGGTTATGCGAATTTCGGTTTGAAATTACAATTAAGAAACTACAAATGAATTTATACTAAGGGATTTCCAATTTCTGGGTTTCAGAGTTGACTTTGTAAGTTCTACAACAGGGACAAGTGATCACATTTCAGTTGTTGGTCCTGCATTTGGTTCTTCAAATTAGTAAAATAAGCTTAATAGTTTGCAAAACCATGCAAAATATCATTTAGTTAACGGATAATGGAAGTTATTCATAGATGAATTTGAATTGAACTTGTGAACTTATCTAGTGCTGTACATGCAATAGGTGGCACTAACTCAGATTTTCTAGGCGTTAGAGACAGAGTTGGCCTAACAAGTTTACAAAGTTAATGTGCTTGCTGGCTGCATTGTGTAATGGGCCAATTATTATTTTCAATATATCTTCACGTAATGTGGTTTTAGTCATTGTGTTCAACATACTATTACGTCAAACTTCAATTTGACAGAACCAGTTTGGAGAATTTTCTCTTGTACTACCGTGAACCCTTAATTTTTGACATAACCTGTCTGGATGTTTATTTCTATAAAGCTGCTACTAACATGTAACTTTATATTTCGATCTACAGACCGTGCAAACTCAGCAACGAGCAGAGAGAGAAGCTGCAGTTGCCCGTCTAGAGCAGAGTCGCATAATCCTTGCAATGCGGTTGGCTGAACATCAGGGGAAGAACTACAAAGTCATTGAAGAAGCTCTTGCTTTAATAGGCGATGTACGAGACGCCAGCCGAGTTTTTTCTCCCGAAAATCTGTATGGATCGACCCCTTGTCCTTCGGGCCAGAGTTTTGGCCCACAGAAAGGGAAGAACCCAAATGCTCTTTTCAATTCCTTCATTTCGGGCTTTACTTTTGTTTCCAAGTCCCTTAAATTGGATCATGCTGTTGGGATCATGGGGAATGCCGCCTTATTTGCTATCAGCATGCTCGCGTTTATGCATTTGAATCAAGTTGGCTGTAAGGAAAAACACACGTTAGAGGGTTTTAGCCGAGAAAGCAAGAAAGTTTCTATTGATCGTTTAGAGTGCTTGGATGTTATGCTTGCGAGGGGTTAAAAATGGGGCGTTTTTGTTTGCGCAGTTGATTTTCGGTGTTGGTTTTTATAGAAAAATGGAAATCTGATGATGAATGGAGCGTTTAATTTTGAGAAACTGATGGAGGAAATTCTTCCCTATGTTGGTGTAAGATGAGAGATGTATGGGTGTGTGGTTTCTGTTAGTCTTAGGTGAGTGTCAAATTTTCAAGTTCTCTCCCTTTTGTTAATTCCAATTTTCTCAGTTTTTCTGCGTTGGAAGGGAGATGGTGATGAGCTTTCGTGATGTAGATGGACTTGATTTTGTATATAGCTCTTGGACCTGGTTTTTGTACTTTATATCAGTTCAAATGGGCCTCATTTAAATTTGATGGAAAAAACATTGCTTGTGCATCCGATTAGGTAAAATTTTTGAAATCCTTCAAGAGTGTAATAACAATAACTAGTAAAACTCACGTACTAGTTAAAAAATTTAATACTTAAATTAAGAAAAGAATGAAATAGATATTTTTTTATCTAGATTTCAAATACCCTTAAAAATATTATTATTTATCTTTAAAATGGCTCCACTTATGTAGTTTACTTATCTTATATTATAATATTTTTTCTAACTTCTATCGTGTAACGATTTTATAGATTTATTTTAATTGATATATGATCTTATTATTTTTAGCATTAACAAATAATTTATTTTTTATAATAAAAATATTTATTTATTTTATATAATATGAATGTCGAATTGAATATCGTCAAAAAGATGATTAATTTGATATATCATATATATGAAAAACTCATAAAAAATATAAAATACATTAACCTTTAAAATTAAATGAAGTTTAAGCTAATCAAGTGTTTCATAATTTATAAAATCTGAATAGGTTTTGATAGAAATCTAAGGGATGTATTCATGATTTTTAAAGATTTGTTGGGGAATTAATTATGGAATTAGAAAGTTCCTCTTCTTCAGGGTGAGATTTTCTCTTGGTGAGAGTTTGATTCCCTCCAATGCAGGTGATGATTCCTTTCGCATTTTTAGCAATTGACCAACCATCTCGGATTCTAATTCCTCATTTTAGGTTTTATTTTCTTTGAGTGGTGTCTTTTCCTCTGAGAGTAGTTTTAGGGTTTTTTTTTCTCTTCCTATTTTTAGTTTAATTTTTTGTTTCTGTTCATCTCGTCTGTGCTTGTGGGTCTGGCTTTCGTTGGTGTGCAGGTGACTCATGAGTCAACTACCCCCTATCTTCCTCAACTCTCCATGGAATTGGAACCAAATTATTTCCAATTTGTATTCTCTGAGTTGAGTGATAAACAGAAAGTAGCAAAGGGGAACAATTGGGCCTTCGAAAACCAATATATTGTGCTTAAAGAATGGAAAGAGAACCTCCACTCAAAACATATAGATTTCTCTGATTTGGATATTTGGGTTCAAGCTTGAACCAATACCTCCTCACTAGATCTTAGCAGAAGTAGGATTGAAACTGGGGAGAATCTTCCAAATAGTTAAAGATATTCAAATACCTCAAGGAGGAGCCCTAGCTAGAAAATGTTTGAGAATGCTGGTGTCATTTGATCTGAGACAACCTCTATCAAGATGTGCTAATCTGCAACTGGGCAACAGGAGGAATATGGTGGAATTCAAATATGAAAAGCTAGTAGGGTTGTGCTACTGTTGTGGAATTCTAGGCCACATTAGGAATTGCCAGATATTTCACGTAAAACCCTATCAGAAGGGAACTAATGGGGTTGGTTGAGAGCTCCTGAAGGTACTTCAAATTCTAATAGTGGCACATCAAACTTCAACTCTGACACACCAATCACTAGTAGGAACAGCCTTAAACAACCTTCACTTGATAAAGACACTAATCCAACAAACCAAAGCCTTCCTTCCTTGGAGCAGCAATTAAGCCCCCAACAGACCCTTCAAACCACTCGCAACATACTACCAAACCATTTACCAACCCCAGATCAACTACTTCAAACCACAAACAAAACAAACCTTATCCCTTCTCAGCAAGAAACTCCTCAAGTAGTGCTAGAGTCTGAACCACAGTTAGGAAGTCTTATTTCCAACAAAAATGGGTACGGAAATTGGACAAGCTACTCAAAAGAAGGAGCCGGAGCCTAAATATAAAGCCAATGGATGGAAAAGGAAAGAACCTATCATACATCTGGATCATAGCCCCAAGATGAACCAAATGATGACCAGAGGGAAAAGATCCTTGACAATTGCAGAAGGGAAGGATGAATTAGAAGGATATAATTCAGAGCCATGTGCAAGTCACACCTAATCTCCAGAAACTAACTTGGATAAGAAGTAGAAAAATCAAACTGAAGAGGTGAGGGAGGCCAGCCACAAATGGCTCCACCCCCATCAATGAAGACAATACTTTGGAATTGTAGAGGGCTGGGTGGGCCCTCTACAGTGTCTCAAATCAAGGAGTCTTGGAGACTCCACCACCCAGTTTTGGTGTTTTCATCAAAAACAAAGAAAAAAGAAAAAAATCATTAATACTGTTTGTAGGAACGTAGGAGTTGGTTGTAACTTGTCTGCTAGTGATCTTATAGGGAAAAGTGAAGGCATTCTTCTAATCTGGAACCACTAAGTGCATATCATTCAGATAATCAAACACTCTTTATGCTTTGAAGTGCAATTCTGGGATGATCAGAGAGCAGCTTCTTCTTGGGGTATCTTCATTTATGCAAGTACACATAGCAAAATTCGAGCTAAGCAGTGGAACTTCTTATTGTCAGCTAAAAGCAAATGGGGAAGTCATTGGTTGCTTGGGGGTGATTGCAATGACATAATTAGTCAGAGTGATAATAAAGGAGACAGACCCAGATCAGATTCTTCCTTCTCAACTTTCAGAAACTTTATAAGCTAAATGGAGATGCAAGAGTTGGAAATGCTTGGTCACCCCTTTACTTTGGGTAACAACATGAAAGGTGAGGGTTTTGTGGAGGAAAGACTAGATAGGGTCTTCACTTCATATGATTGGCTTGCTTCTTACACACAAGAAAAAGTCCTAAATACCTTCATAAGTTCTTCTGACCATAGGCTTCTTACCCTAATTTCAAGCCTTGAGTAGCTAGGAAGAAGCAAACAATTTTTCTTTGATAAAAGGTGGATCCAAAGGCAAAGAATCTCAAAAATTGTGAACAAAGCTTGGTCAATTCAGCAAGAGGGAACTCCAATGTTTTCTCTCCAATCTCAGATCAAGTACACAAGGGTTGAACTGCTGAAGTGAAGCAACATTTTCAAATCAAAGAAAGCAAGGAAGATTGACAAGCTGAATAAAATCCTAACTAAAACGAAAGTTTCAGACACCCTCATAGATTGGGACCTATGGGACTTAACCAAGAGAGAATTAGATGAAGCAAATAAGCAGGAAGAGCAGTTTTGGGAGCAGAAAGCCAAAAGCAATTGGCTTAAAAATGGGGACAGGGATACAAAATATTTCCATTCTCAGACCCTCCAAATTCTGAAAAGTATTAACCATACCCTTGTAACTTTGATCCTTAAATTTCAGAATACAGAGTTGATCTCCTAATTTAGACTAACAAGCTCAGTGTCATCTATAAAACCATTTCCAAAATTCTGGCCAAGTGACTGAAAAGTTGTTTGCATTTATGCATCAGGGAAAATCAAGCTGCATTTGTTTCAGGTAGGAAAATCCTTGACAACATAATCATTGCACAAGAAGTAATGCATTTTCTGAATAAGCATATGAGTGGTCAAAACTGTTACATGGCTATCAAGCTAGACATGGCCAAAGCATTTGATAGGGTAGAATGGGATGGCATCAGAATCAGTTTGAGTAGGTTGGGCTTTCATGTTAATTTTGTGAAGTGGATTATGGTTTGTATTGTTATTACCTCTTATTCCTTCAATATGAATGGTTCTGTGACAGGTTATGTCAATCCCTCAAGAGGGACTAGACAAGGAGATCCCTTGTCCCCATATATCTTCATTTTAATATCTGAATTTCTCTCTCATTTGATTTAATCTGAAAGGCTTAGAGGCAAGTTGAAAAGATTTAAAATTAGTAGAAATGGTCCTATTCTCACTCACCTTCTGTTTGTTGATGACACCATTTTATTCACTGAAGCTGATAACTCCCAGACCTTAATCCTCCTAGACATTCTTGAGAACTACAGAAAATTCAGAGGTCAAAAAGTGAACCTTGATAAATCTACTATTTATTTTAGCATAAACACTCCTCAAACCACTCAAAGCAAAATTTGCTTTACACTTCTTGGAATCAAACCCAATCCTCTTATAGATACCTAGGCCTGCCACTAAGAATTGAAAATCCAAATCAGAGACCTTATCTTATGTGAAAAGCAGATTAAAAAACGCTGCTGAACTGGAAAACCAAGTTCCTTTCTCTTGCAGGTAAAGATGTGTTGATGAAGTCAACATTGAATGCCCTCCCACTGTACTCTATGTATTGCTTCCTCTGGCCTAAGACAACTAACAAGACACTAGCTCAAACATTGGCTTCCTTCTGGTGGAGTAAAAAGAACTCAAACAAGGATTCTGTTCACTGAAGATCTTAGAACAAGTTATCACTTCCAAAAGAAAAAGGAGGATCGAGATTTAAAGATCTCCACCTGATGAATCAAGACATGATCTCAAAACAAATCTAGAAAATTATTACAAACCCCAACCTCCTGGTGAGAAAAGTTCTGAGAGCTAGATATTTTCCCAAAGACAACATCTTCTCGGTGGAAAAAAAGTCGAATAGCTCATGGATGTGGAACTCCTGGTTGACTTTCAAAGCCTCCATCCAAAAGGGTCTTAGATTTGAAATCATGAATGAAAAATCTGTAAGAAAATGGGATCACCCATGGGTCCCAAATATGAATGGCCTTAAGCTTATTCCCAATCATCCAGAGGCAAACTCTTATACTTAGGTGAAGGAACTCTTGGACAGCACAAGTAGAAGATGGAACATTGACCTAATTCAGAAGCTCTTGCCAAGGGAGGTGTGTGATGCCATCCTAAGCATTAAGGATATGGAACCCAGTCTGGAGGAAAAGGTTGTTTGGCAAAAAAAAATCTAGGAAAACTCACAATCACCTTAGTTTATAGAAAATTGGTTGATGTAAAAGGGGGGCTATAGGGGTGGCTGAAACAAGCAAGGAGCAAAAAGAGGCTAGTCACATGAGGAAGAGGAGTTGGAGCCTTAGCGTCAAAAAGGAAAAATCAAATATTTCATCTGGAAAAGTGTAGAGAACTTTGCATCTTGTGCTAACTAACCTGCTCAAACAAGGTATGTTAGTCGATCCTATTTGCAAAATATGCGGTGAAGAAGAGGAATCCCACGAAAATGTTTCATTTTCCTGTCCAAGAGCTAACCTGATTAGAAAATTGTCTCTGTAACGCCCCAAAGATTTTTAAATAAAATTCCGGACTTTCCAAAAATCAAGGTTAATTTTTCGAAATTCATTTTTCGATTTCAAACATTTATTGGTGTTACTCAAACATTATCACAGTTTTCTCAAGTCATATTTGAGTCACGGGAATCCATCATCCAAGTAATCACATAGGAACTCATTGTCCCACCACATATATCACATGCGATATCGAATCAAACTCATAATATCATAACCATAATCGATATCTCAAAATCAATCTATAACATGAGCATGTTCAAAACATTATATCTCAAGTTCATAACATGTTTCAAAACTGTTCACCGTAAGTTTTGAAAAACAATACATGAGTCATAACGGAAGCAGATCGACTTAAACATAAACAAATAAGCCAGAATGAATCATAAACAGAAAGCAGTAAAATAACCATCCACTTATCCTCCTCGCCATGCCACCTGCTCAACTTGAAAGGGGGGATTACGGGGGTGAGCAAACCACTAGCTCACCATTATGCACATAAATCCAATATAATAACAGATAGTAGGATCGCAGCATGAACATGAATCAACAACTAATATCACATCTCCCAATGCTCAAGTGTACACCCCTTATAATCGTTGAAGGTCGAAACCGCATCCAACAACGGGATCACATGTCAATGGTCGAACCCGCATCCAAAGGCATGGCCTATCACTAGGCTAGGAGAGATTGCCTCTCATTGGGTGTTGTCAGTATTTTTACTGGAGTAGAATCGAAAGATTCGTCCCTGGGTCGTATCGCAAGGAAGGTTAGCCAGATATTCTTGTGCGTTTATTCAATCACGAAAAAGAAAAGACAAATTCCTAAACACTCTAATTCAATATTTTTTGGGTTTCCATTATCAACTACTGATTTAAACTGAATAAAATGAAAGTGAAATAACTAACGAATTTACTGAATGATTAAAGTGCTAGGGAATCGGGGATAATTGCTTTCGGTTCTAACGTAATCACCGGCAATCAATTGCTCGGTTAAAGGACTTGAATCGTTTCTCGTTCAGAGGTTCACTCTCAATAACTCTTCGTAACAAGAGAGTGAATGTAAACGATCGACTATCAATTCCAACAACACATAGATAATACGTTTCCGAACAAATCTATTCTAAACGAGCCTAATTCGACCAACGTCTCCCCTCTCGGTTCTACACGCTGATTATCTAGGTTAGAAAGGTGATCAATCTACTAACCCTATGATTCACACAACTCGAATAGACATGAACAATTAAAGACACTCAATTATAACGAACCTAATCAATCACCCCCTATCCCTAGCGATTGGATTTAGCTACTCATAACAAATTTAACATCAACATTCATATAAACCCAAGTCATCATATCAACAAAGCAATTGAAAAATAACTTACGATTAATGATAAGAATCCAATGTCAAATCCAAGTGCATCCAAATCCAAAGTAAGAAATAAGAGTTTTTCAATCTCCAAAACAAATCAAAAGTGCAAAAAGATGAAAAGGAATGAGTTTCTCTAGAGAAAGAACGTAAAAAACAAAGCCTGAAAGTGAATAATCAACCCTAGGATCGAAATCAGCTCTAAAAATTCCGCTCCTCGAAATTCGCGCAGAAAAGTCGCGAGTCGCGACTTCACCTTCTTCCCGGTCGCGAGTCGCGACTCCCTCGCGAGTCGCGCGTCGTCAAAATGTTCAATTCCTGGGTCTGGTCGCGACATAACTGGCGAGTCGCGACTCGTTCTTCGGAAATCCTCTTGAGCCCCAATTTTTTCTGCAAGTCGCGGAATTTTCTGGGAACCGTTTCTGTCCGTTTTTCCAGTCCTTCCTCGAGTCTTCTGGGCTCGGCAACGGGTATTCTCGATATCACAGTCTCGGCTCACGCAATCCTAACCTCGACCGGCACAACCTACCTCCTGAAAACACAAACACGGAAAAACACGAAGCAAAACACGGCAAAAAGATACAAAAATATCAACTAAAGACAAGAGCACAAAACAAAAGAAATGGACCAAATAAGCTACTAAAATCCTACAAGTGGGGAAAAACAAAGAGAAAATAAAGATGAAATAAAGACACAAAAATGGGACAAACAACTCCCCCACACTAAGACCTTTGTTCGCCCCGAACAAAGAGAAAAGAAAAGAAGAGAAGAAAAGAAAAGAGAAGACACAAAACAAAAACGAGTCTGGACATCAGTCGATAACAAGATAAGTCTAACACGTTCAACTTCAACAATGAGCATTCAAATGACATATACGAACATAACACGACTACATGCTTGATCGCTAAACTTCAATATGACGTCCTCTCAAATATGGGAATGTATATATGTGCCTCACTCACTTTCTTATACAGATAAAGATATGGATGCACTCAAATTGGTCGATAACAAGTTCAATCATAAGCTTGCCCATTGTTTAACTTCTACTCTAAACCAATCAAAATCGAAACTAGTGAATCAAAAGGTCTTTCAGGGTTGTAACGTAGGCTCTTTGGACAGGTAGGATAAATATAGGCTAAGTGGCTCCAATATAACTCAAACTCCTAACCCACGAATGCAAGCTCAACCGGTTGCTCGAACAAACCGGTTTTTCCCCCCACACTTCTCCTAAAAACACACGTTTCACCCAACTTACTTTGTTTTGCTCTTTTTTTTTTCTTTTTTTTTGAGCGACCCTTTTTGGTCATTTTTTTATCTTTTTTGTCCCCTCCCATTCTCAACCCGAAACTCAATAATGTCATCATCACGGGATTATATAAGCAAAAATAATTAGGCTCAAAAGGGCAACTAGGGAATAACTGCAGAAAAATAAACAAAGATAGAAAAATACAAAAAATGCCTTAATCATATTTACAGTTCACAACCCAAATTGATTCATTTTGATGCAGACTCAGGGCAAGTTCTAATCAAACAAGAGCACGACCAATGTATTTCAAGAAAGAAATAAGGCTCAAACCTCACTAGGCAAATATCTGAATGTCAATCAAAGCCATTAACCAAACATTTCATCACGCTATGCTATACAATACCAACATCACAACTCATCGAATCCATTAAACACGTCTTAACTCATCATGAATTTTCCAAGTACAGACCCAAAACACATAAATCCTACACTAGACTGGTCCACAAGCAAAAGAAAGAAATAAAACACACCCTAAAAAAAAAAAAAAACTAGACCTGGTCAATCATATAGCCACATAAACTCCCCCACACTTAAAATCAGACAATGTCCCCATTGTCGATCCGCAGTGAAAGGAAGTTGTACTTACACAATCAACCGACACAACAAAAGAAAAGAGAAAATACAAAAAGAAACAAAATAAAGAGAAAAGAAAAAGAAAAGCTAATCGACACAGTGACAAGTCACTGTGGTCCATGAGGAGGAGAAGGAGGAGGTGGATAGGGCTGGCCGGTGCCGGAGCTCCACTGTGTGTACCGCGCGTCCCACTGACTCTGCCATAGCTCAATAGCCTGAAAGCGGGCATTAATGTCCCGCATGTCACTATCATAGCGGTCCTCGTAAGCCGTCCACCACGGAGGAGGCTGGGACCACCAAGCGGGTGGTGCAGATAGCTCCGCTAGGCGCAGAGGCGAACGTGTGGGCCGTGGCTCCCAGGAATCAGCCTCCGGAGTCGGGTGCCAATCATCAGGAGGCGGAAGGCGATGGTCCTCGTCGATAAGAGCCTGGTCGTGCTCCATCGCCTCCGTCTTGTGGGTATCCTCGGTCGCCTGCTGAGGACGAGACGAGCCTGCTTCAGCTGCGGAGGCGGACGCTGCCACCTTCTTCATATAGGCGCTGTAGGTCGGGCGCTCCTCATAGATCTCAAAGGGTGCGGCGATTAAGGAGAAGGCCCGCATGACTGAGCTCGTAGTAGTCAATGAACCGCATACTAGAAGGAAGGTTGCCAGACACTGTCGGGTCGACCTTGAAGTGCAAAGCTAAAGCGGTCACGATATGACCAAAGCAGGCCGCTGCTCGCTTGTTCCGAATGATGGCTCGACACTCATCCTTAAAAATATCCAACAGATCGCGGCGCTTCCTCTCGAGCATAGCCCACAGCAGGGCGAGGTCAATCTGAGTGACTTTGTTGGCCTCCTTCTTCCCGAACACACCATAGCACAAAAATTTGTGCATCACCGCGACCGCACCGTCCTTGATGAGGCTATTAGCCATGCCCTGGGAATCCCACACCATGGCGGGAGAAAGCTGGGGCAAAAAAATATTAGGAGTCATGCCCTCATTCATCAGTGCGCCGCCACGGTGGAGTCCCACGACCTGTTCCATGATGGCGACAGTGATGATCCTCTCCGTCCCAAGTAGACGGCACGTCATATAGTCCTCGGTCGCCGACATCTCGAGGGTGCTGAAAAACTCGAGTGTGAGGTTGCGATACGTCGGGTGGACCAAACGGGCATAAGCCTTCAAGCGCAACGCGTCAAAGTAGGTCTCGACGGTCCCTAGAATCCCAAGATCGGAGAGCAAAGCAAAGTCGAACGTCTTGGATTTCAAGACATCCTTCTTCGCGAGCCGGGCATAAACCTCTCCCTCTCGTTCGGAGAGAATAAGAAAGGGGGCATCGTAGTCGGCCCGTAGATCAACCGGCTCGTCCTGAGAAGTAGATGACTCTCCGACGGTCTTCTTACGTTTGTTGCCGGCTCCCTTTCTCACCATCTTTAATATGTAGTTCTCTTTCAAGCAATTCACCGAACACTTGGTAGACAAGCTTTTGAACTTGAAGGCTCAAGAGAAACTAATGATGATGCACCCAAAAATATGATTCCTCCAACAAAATTCTGCAACTCGCAATCCAAACAATGTGAATGTCACGAAAATAGGAAGAAGGGCGAATACCGGGCACCAAAAATCGAGTGCAAGTTGAAGCCGTGAGCTCGAGCGTCGGAGAAAGAAATGTGATAGTCCAAACGGGGAGTGCTTGTGGGATGCTGCTGCTGGTCGGAGGTGACGTAGTGCCGCCGGAAGTGAAGCGGTCAGAGTGCCGAGTGACGGTGGTCGGAGGTCGAAATAGCGGGTGGAGCTGGACGGTGGTATGAGATATTGAAGGTGAGAGCTGGCCGTTTGTCGTGAGGTGGTGGACGCCGGCGAGCACTGGTGGCAACCGGAGATGGACGCCGGAGAGGCTTGGTCGGAATCAAAGGTGGAAGAGCGTGAGCCGTCGCGAGCTGTGGAGAGTGAGCGGGCGGTTGCATGGAAACGTGATTCTGCCGGAGATGAAGGTAGTCGGTCGCCTGGAAGACTGGCCGGAGTCGGTGGTGGTCCGCGTGCAAACGGAATTGTGAGAAGAGGGACTAGGGTTCGCAGGAGGTGGAATTGAGAGGAAGTGGCAGTGGATGACGAGTCGCCGGGAGCGATTGTAGCGCCGGTGGTCGGAGCGTCGGCAGTTGTTGGCCGGAGATTCGAACGGAGATGGTGAGCGATTTGGGCGAAAGTCTGTTATCGCGAGAGATAGAGAAAATCCTGCAAAAAGAAAAGAAACCCGTCGCTTAATTAAAGAAGCAGGTAAGTCGCGACTCGTGACAATTCTCGCGAGTCGTGAAAAAAACTGAGGGCGACTGTAATATTTTGTGGGGCAACTCGCGACTCGCGACATACTCGCAAGTCGCGATTTCTGTGTCGCGATTCGCGAAATTGAGCCGCGAGTCGCGAAATAAACTGGGACCGATAGGTATATGTCGTGGGGTAACTCACGACTCGCGACTTATCTCGCGAGTCGAGAAAATTCAATTTTTTTTTTTTAATGCAATCTTCTTCCTGTATGTCCATAGGTAGGGGGGGCTCATTTAGATCAGGCAACCTGCCCCGGGTACCTATTGATCAGACTAATGTGCCATTTTATTTTGCCGGGATTTTTTGATCAACTACATTGAGGATTCATCTGCTGATGGATTATAGCAAGCGGTCAATATATATATATATATATATATATATATATATACACATAGTACAATAAGTGCTCAGTTTTAAGCTGGGAGCTCGGCATTCCTTCCTTCAATCAAGGATACGCTGGATCGTCGAGACTGATGGTCTCGACATGGTACTTCCCGAACTCTCCATCAAAGTATGGCTTCACTCGCTGTCCATTAACCACAAAGAACTCGCTAGTAGCTGGATTGCGAAGTCGAATAGCCCCAAAAGACAACACAGCATTAATAACATATGGACCACTCCACCGGGATTTCAGTTTTCCCGAAAAAAGACGGAGTTGGGAATTGTACAAAAGAACATGCATACCCGGTACCAGCTCCTTTCTGACAATATAGGCATCATGGAGTCTCTTCACCTTGTCCTTATAAATCTTAGCATTCTCATATGCCTCGTTCCTCCTTTCTTCTAACTCCGATAGTTGCAACAGTCTAGCTTTTCCGGCCGCATCTAGATCAAGGTTCTTCTTCTTAATGGCCCACAAGGCCTTATGCTCAATCTCCACCGGTAGGTGACATGACTTCCCATAGACGAGTCTGAAAGGGCTCATTCCCAAGACGCCTTTGTATGCTGTTCGTTGGGTCCACAAAGTGTCGTCGAGCTGGCTCGACCAATCCTTCCTTGAAGAATTGACCGTCTTCTCTAAGATAGTCTTGATCTGCTTGTTGCTGGTCTCTGCTTGACCCGAAGTTTGTGGATGGTAGGGGGTAGCTACTTTATGAGAAATGCAGTACTTCTTCATCAGTTTCTCGAAGAGCTTGTTGCAGAAGTGCTTTCCCCCATCACTCACTATTGCTCTTGGGAACCCAAACCTGCTCAATATATGACCTTGCACAAACTTGATCACAACCTTAGCATCACATGTCTTTGTGGGGGTAGCCTCAACCCACTTAGACTCGTAATCTACAGCAAGTAAAATATACTCATAGCCACTAGACTTAGGAAACGGTCCCATAAAATCAATGCCCC
This sequence comes from Striga asiatica, assembly GCA_008636005.1. Taxonomy (NCBI): domain Eukaryota; kingdom Viridiplantae; phylum Streptophyta; class Magnoliopsida; order Lamiales; family Orobanchaceae; genus Striga; species Striga asiatica. The sequence continues at coordinate 1,461,294 of BKCP01000002.1, forward strand.
AGACATAAAAAATTTCTACTTGAAGGTTATTAGTCAAGGGCATCTCATTTCTACGACCTATATTCCCAGTTCTTTGGCATCTATCACAACAACGGCAGAAAGTATGTGCATCTTTGAAAAGTGTAGGCCAAAACAAACCTGACTGTAGAACCTTGAAGGCAGTCTTCTGGCCGCCAAAATGGCCACCACAATGGAACTCGTGGCAGAATGTGAGGACATCGATTTGCTCCTCTTCTGGTACACATCTTCTCAGCACCTCGTCCTTCCCCATCTTGAAAAGAAACGGCTCATCCCAGAGGTAGTCCCTACACACAAAAACAAAACGCTTTCTCTCTTGGGAAGAGAGGTCAGGCCGCAGTTTTCCACAATATAAGTAATTCACAATGTCAGCATACCAAACACATTTCGACACTTCATGCGCATGCTCATAAGGAAAATTATCATTAATTGAATGATGCACAATCAATGAAGATGATGAGTCAGATGGGACTATGCGTGACAAGTGAACAGCAACTACATTCTCAGAACCTTTCCTATCTATAATGTCAACATCGAACTCTTGCAGTAACAAAATCCATCAGATGAGCCTTGGTTTAGAATGAGTTTTGCTCAAAAGGTACCTCAAAGCCGCATGGTTCGAGTGAATAATTACCTTAGACCCCAATATATAAGATCTAAATTTTTCAAGCGAAAAGACCACGGCTAGAAGTTCCTTCTCGGTGGTAGTATAATTCTATTGGGCCCCATTAAGAGTCAAACTAGCATAATAAATCACTCTAAGCAACTTATCAACTCGTTGACCCAAAACGGTGCCCACTGCAAGGTTAGATGCATCACACATAATTTCAAAAGGAAGCGACCAATCAGGGGCAATAACAATAGGGGCACTCACAAGCTTGTTCTTTAATTCATTAAACACACTCAAGCAAGCATCATAAAAAATAAATGGCACATCCTGAGCAAGCAAGTGACATAATGGTTGACTAATTTTCGAAAAGTCTTTAATAAAACGCCTATAAAACCCCGCATGCCCCAAGAAACTCCTAATCCCCTTAACATTCACAGAAGGGGGAAGTTTTTCGATAACATCTACCTTAGCCTTGTCTACCTCCATCCCCCTACTAGAAACAACATGGCCTAAACCAACTCCACTCCTAACCATGAAATAACTTTTCTCCCAACTCAAATTTAAATTAGACTCAATGCAACGTTCAAGAACACAAGATAAATTATGGAGACAATGAGAAAATGAATCACCAAAGATAGAGAAGTCATCCATAAATACCTGCAGGCAGTCCTCAAGCATATCCGAGAAGATGGAGAACATGCACCTCTGAAATGTACCTGGTGCATTGCACAGGCCAAAGGGCATCCGTCTGAACGCGAAGGTGCCAAAGGGACATGTGAAAGTCGTCTTTGGCTGATCCTACGGTGCAATGGCCACTTGGTAGTAGCCAGAGAGTCCATCCAAAAAGCAGTAGAACTGATGGCCCGAAAGACGATCAAGGATCTGGTCAATAAACGACAACGGGAAATGGCCCTTCTTCGTCACCGCATTCAGCCGCCGATAATCAATACACATGCGCCACCCGGTAGTGATGCAGGAGGGGACCAACTCCTTCTTATCATTCTCGACCACAGTTATGCCCCCCTTCTTGGGCACCACATGAATAGGATTGACCCACTCACTACTGGCCACTGGATAGATCAACCCTTCAGATAAAAGCTTCAACACCTCTTTCTTGACTACCTCTATCATATTCGGGTTTAGCCGACGTTGGCTATCCCAAAAAGGCTTGGCACCCTCCTCCAAGATAATCCGGTGCATGCATGTAGAGGGACTAATCCCCTTGATGTCTCCTAAGCTCCACCCGATTGCTTTCTGGTTCTTCCGGAGCATAGCAATCAGCTCCTCTTCTTCCTCACGGTCAAGCTCAGCAAAGATGATCACCGGTTTCTGTTAGACATCATCCAAGAAGACATACTTAAGGTGCTTGGGCAACTCCTTAAGCTCGAGTGTGGCCTCAGCTCGGAAATGGCCTTCTCCCACTTCAAAGAGTTCAACTGTAGGCTCATCCTCATCCTCATCCTCGAAAACCGGCATCGATACTTCCTCGAACTCATGAATGACCATTTCCTCAACAAAAGGGTCGGCTAGATCAACGAAAGCACATTCGTCTGCAAAATTAACCGAGGAGGCGGACATGGCTCCTCGAACGGAAATAGACACCGACTCCCCCAAAACAGTCATATTCAGGGTCCCATTCTTCACATCAATAAGGGTATTCGTAGTCGCCATGAAAGGTCTCCCGAGAAGGATAGTGTGATCCTTCCCATTCTCGTGCACATCTCCAACGTCTAAGACCACGAAATCCACTGGAATAATAAGCTTACCCACCTTCACGAGAACATCCTCAACTATCCCCTTCGGGTACCGTATGGAACGGTCTGCCAACTGGAGGCACATGCGGGTCAGCCTCAACTCTCCAAAACCGAGTCTCTGAAAAATCGAGAAGGGCATGAGGTTTATTCCGGCTCCGAGGTCAAGCTTCCCCGAAGCTACCTTCCCGTTTCCCAAGGCTATCTGAATAATGAACCCACTGGGGTCTCGTTCCTTCTTGGGCAAGTCGTGCTGCATTGCACTCGCCGCCTCATACACAACCACTTTCTCTCCATCCTCGAACTTCCTCTTCTTCGTCACCAAGTCCTTGAAGAATTTTTCATAGGATGGCATATTCTTAATCACATCAAGGAGGGGTAAGTTAACATTTATCTTGGAGAGCATGCTGAAAAGATCCCGGAACTGCTTCTCCTGCTTCTCATTTCTGAGTCGGTCCGGAAAGGGAATGCGTGTCTTGAATGGATTTGGTGTGTTGTGGAGCACAGGGTCGTCTGTCACCTTCCAGGACTCTCCTTCCTTGATCTTCTCTACATCTGTCCCCTCACTGTCAGGTTCTTTGGTCACGTCTTGATTCTCGGGCCCGTGCATTTGCACCTTGTTGTCCACTACCTTCCAACTTCTGAGAACCGTTATAGCTTTAGCTTGCTCGGGGTGGCTGGGAAACTTCCCTTTCTCAGATTCGGTCTCCATGTGCCCGACCCTAGTGGCCAGTTGATCCACTTGTGTCTCAAGACGCTTGATGGATGCATCTTGATTCGTGATAAACTGGAAAATCTTGTCGAGCTTGTCGTCTTGGAGGGAAGAACTTGGCCCGACTTCTGGTCTTCTCTGCTGCTGCTGCTGGTAGTTCAGACGGGGAATGAAGTTGGGTCGAGGTTGCTGCTGCATGAAATTCGGACGGGGTTGCTGGAAGTTCGTGTTGTTGGACCAGGAGAAGTTGGGATGATTTCTCCATCCCGGGTTGTACGTGTTTGAAAACGGGTCATTGCCAGGCCGGGCTTGATATCCCTGTAAAGCTCTGGCATTTGCATACTGCTCACCGGACTCCTGATCGAAGGCTGAAGGGCACACTTCAGACCTATGCCCTGGGACTCCACAGGCCCCACACGTATCAACGGCCATGGTCTGAACCGGCTGAGCTCCTCGTGCGTTGAGTAAACGCATTTGCTCTGTGAGCTCGGCTAACTGCTGGGCCATCACATTGTTGCCCGACCCGATCTCGTTTACTGTCACTCTCTTCCCTCAGCTGCTCTTCTGCGATGAATTCGTGCTCATCGTCTCGAAAATGTCGAACATCTCTCCAGCCGTTTTTGTTCCTATATCTTCCCCTGCCGCATTGTCCACCATATATTGCAGGTTCTGATGCAGGGAGTCATAAAAGCAGTTGATTAGTAGCCCCGGAGAGATTGTGATGAGGGCCCTGCCGCTGGAGATCCTTGAACCGCTCCCAAGCCTCGTGAAGAGGCTCATTCGGTAATTGAGCAAATGAGACGATTTGCGCCTGGAGCTCCTGGATCTTCTGATGGGAGTAGTACCTTCCAATGAACTTCGTGTATACTTTGGTCCAGGTAGTGAGAGAGTCCGGTGCGAGGGTCATGAACCAAGCCTTGGCCTGGTCCTTCAGTGTCTCAGGAAAACACCCCATCTTCAGTTGCTCCTCGGTGAGCCCGTGGAGAGGGAAGGTCTGTAGCACATTGTAGAATTCCCGAATGAAGTTAAGCGGATCTTCATTTGGGAGCCCGTGGAAGGATGGCAGCTGGTTGTAATGGATCATCTTAAGCTCATAGTTCCGAGCTTCTTGTGGCAACCGGATGCATGAAGTCATCGGCCCAATCGTCGGATGGGCTAAGTCTCGAAGGAGATCGCGGTGTTGTAGAGCCATGTCTGGATTTGTGGTTTCAGATGAATGGAGGCTGAGTTTGTCGAAAAGCTCCTTTACGCTCTCGTGACTTGGTTCGTCGTTTGGTCCTATGGTACGCCCACTCCTGGTACGCATACACAAAGACAAAAGAAACCGTCACGAGCACCAGATAAACAAAGGAAAATCCTAAAGAAAAACAAACAACCAAAAATCAAGAACTATCAGACTAAGCAAAAGAAACAAAGAGAAACACGAATACAAGAAAAATCACAAGAAGTAAGAGAAACACTGAAAAAAACGAATAGGCGCACAATTATAATCCTAAACCTTCCCCGGCAACGGCGTCAAATTTATTATCAGTATTTTTACCGGAGTAGAATCGAAAGATTCGTCCCCCAGCCGTATCGCAAGGAAGGTTAGCCGGATATTCTTGTGCGTTTATTCAATCACGAAAAAAAAAAACAAATTCCTAAACACTCTAATTCAATATTCTTTGGGTTTCAATTATCAACTACTGATTTAAACTGAATAAAATGAAAGTGAAATAGCTAACGAATTTACTGAATGATTAAAGTGCTAGGGAATCGGGGATAATTGCTTTCGGTTCTAACGTAATCACCGGCAATCAATTGCTCGGTTAAAGGACTTGAATCGTTTCTCGTTCAGAGGTTCACTCTCAATAACTCTTCGTAACAAGAGAGTGAATGTAAACGATCGACTATCAAGTTCAACAACACATAGATAATACGTTTCCAAACAAATCTATTCTAAACGAGCCTAATTCGACCAACGTATCCCCTCTCGGTTCTACACGCTGATTATCTAGGTTAGAAAGGTGATCAATCTACTAACCCTATGATTCACACAACTCGAATAGACATGAACAATAAAAAACACTCAATTATAACGAACCTAATCAATCATCCCCTATCCCTAACGATTGGATTTAGCTACTCATAACGAATTTAACATCAACATTCATATAAACCCAAGTCATCATCATCAACAAAGCAATTGAAAAATAACTTACGATTAATGATAAGAATCCAATGTCAAATCCAAGTGCATCCAAATCCAAAGCAAGAAATAGGAGTTTTTCAATCTCCAAAACAAATCAAAAGTGCAAAAAGATGAAAAAGGATGAGTTTCTCTAGAGAAAGAACGTAAAAAACAAAGTCTGGAAGTGAATAATCAACCCTAGGATCGAAATCTGCTCTAAAAATCTCGCTCCTCGAAATTCGCGCAGAAAAGTCGCGAGTCGCGACTTCACCTTCTTCCCGGTCGCGAGTCGCGACTCCCTCGCGAGTCGCGCGTCGTCAAAATGTTCAATTCCTGGGTCTGGTCACGACATAACTCGCGAGTCGCGACTATATTTCACGAGTCGCGAGATCATCTCGTGAGTCGCAACTCGTTCTTCGGAAATCCACTTGAGCCCCAGTTTTTTCCGCGAGTCGCGATCCGTTTTTTCAGTCCTTCCTCGAGTCTTCTGGGCTCGGCAACGGGTATTCTCGATATCACAGTCTCGGCTCACGCAATCCTAACCTCGACCGGCACAACCTACCTCCTGAAAACACAAACACGGAAAAACAAGAAGAAAAACAAGGCAAAAAGATACAAAAATATAAACTAAAGACAAGAGCACAAAACAAAAGAAATGGACCAAATAAGCTACTAAAATCCTACAAGTGGGGAAAAACAAAGAGAAAACAAAGATGAAATAAAGACACAAAAATGGGACAAACATTGGGCACCATCGACGGTCGAATCCGCATCCAACGATAAGGTCGTGGTTCACATACATACATTGATCATAAAATCTAGCAATTATAAAGAATTATAGTATAGTAATTTGTAAGCACCCACTTGGAAATCGGGGTAGACAAAAGCACACAATCAGCTGATCATAGGTCGAGGTCTCGACTCCTCAAACACCTACATTTATTCATGATAATCCTTATAAATACATTATCTTGATACTAGAAAATCATTAGAGAAATCACACTTAATCAAAAATAATGATTAAGGGATTTTATCGGATTTTTCGTGGACCTGGAACTCTCAAATTTTAAAAGAATAAGACTCGGAGAACGAAAATGGAGTCTCGGGACTTAAAATAATTATTCTCGGGTTTTTCTCATTTTATCATAGTTTATAAAAATGAGTTTGGCATGAAAAATAGGCTACCGGTATAAAAAACGGGCAAAAAAAAAGCCGCATGTCAAAACGGACGATAACACAACGATGGTTCAGAAAAATAAACGAGGCACAACATAATGAGGTTAACCACAACATAAGGCTCGATTTTCGAAATCGAGAGTTCCAAATGTCCACGTCAAAACACGAATAATCACACGACGAATGAATATACGAAATAAAATTAAAATCCATGTGAATGACGGGAAACGATCCAACGAGCACGTCAATCGAACGAGAAAATAAGTACGAGTACGAAAAGGATTCGAAGTAGATTACCCGTCTTCGGGAATCTACACGCTATCTGAAAAACGGGTCGAAAGTGGGCCTCAGGCGGCAAGCTTCGGCCTCGGCGCCGTGGATTGGGCTTGATCGGCGAACAGAGGGCAGCGATCGGGATTGCCCGTGGGCGTGCTGATCCTGCTCGCGGACGGATCAAACAGGTTTGGCCGTCGAGGTGGATGGCTTGCTGCTTCAGACAGATTGATGGCGAAGATCGGTGAGAATGGCGCGTGCAATGATTACAACGACTGTGTGAAGGTGCCGACAGTAGACTGGTGCTGGAAGTGAAAGGTGGCGATTTGGTGAGGTTATAAAGAACTGGATGGTTGGGAGAGAAGGAAAATTTGTGTGTTCTGATGAGAAGGANTATTATGAGGATGGAGAAGGAGTCTAATTTATCAAGGAAACTTGAATGTTATACATAAGGTTTAATTGCCTAATTAAAGAGATATAATTTGACACATTTAAGGGATTTTTGGGGGGTTTTGTATGGTTCTTTGGGGCTGAGGGAATTGGTCAAAACCCTTACCAAAATTTCTTATGGATGTGAAATTCAAAACCCGTCCCACTCTATTGAGCTTTTATTTAGAGCACTTTTGTTAGTGTTTCTCTGTTGCCATTTTGTTTGGGTTGTATAGGACTTCTTAGCCTTCACGTCTGTACATTCTTTTGAGCTATAAATTCTAACGTTTCGTTAATAAAAAAAATAAAAATTTGTTGGGGTTTTAACAATTATGGTGTATTTAAATTAGACTTTTCAAGACTTTTAAAGGTCCCGAGGGATTTGTTTGAGATTTAAAAAAGCCTCGACAAATCAGGAGAGATATTTAACTTATTTGACACTAAGATTTTACTCAGACTTTCTTAAGATTTGCATAGATTTCATAAACAAAAAAACTATACGAAATTTCACTACAAGTCCCACCTCCGAATTTAAGATTTTAGAATGGCCGCTCATTTTTTTTATTTTATTTTTTATTTTTTATCTTGATGAGTACGAAGACTTGGCGCAATGGCTACTGATTTTTTTATCTTGGATAATTTCGGCTTTGAGTTTGTCAAGCTAACGAAGTTAAAAAAGCTCATTGGGAGGTAATCCAAGTTCATTTTCTATTTTCTTAGTTTCTTTTTTATTTTTTTTTTATTTTTTTTGCCAAAACGATAGAGAAATTATATAACAAACGCACAAACGTGCAAAGATACAACTTGGAACGCAGCCCAAAGCTGAATAAAATGGGAGGACAGGTCTGATGACCGCCTAGAAACCCGACACTAGCAACGCTAGAAACCAAAACAAGACACTCGCGACAACCACACAAATAATACACAGAAAATCTATAACTACAAAGCTCCCCATAGGAGAATAGAGACAAGAGCTGGTCCCCACAGGATAATCAATTGCTCCTGCTCACACAGAGGCCAACGGCCCAGACCAAAGAGACAAGACATAAAACACTCAGGTAAAGAACCCAGACCAAAAACACTTAACTAATACAGACTCAAGCAACAAAATAAAAGAAAATAAAACAGAGCCCTTCCCTAGCAAACGAAAGAGCTAGACCCGCAGTGAGCGATCGACACAGGAAAGATTCCAGGCTCGGGTAATGGCTACCGAAACTGCGATAACGCCTATACAGTAGAATCAACCGAACCCCAAAACCGATCCCCGAGTCAACCCATCCCCAACCAAAAGAAAATCTTAGTTTCTTTACTCTTACGCTTTTTAGATTTTACATTTGGATAAATTATAGGTTTGGTGCCTTATTTGACTGTGTTGATAGGTACATGATTGTTGTTTGGGAGTGGAAACCGAGTTTAATATGATCCATATTTTGAAGGTCCGAGCGTGTGTGGGCGACTCGCTTCAGCGTGCTTCATCACTTCCGGGGTTGCATTATGAACTCTACGTGTTATTCTGAGTTTGCATCTTCCTACCCCTTATTACTATATGTGATTTTCTTGTTTTATCTTTGTTTTTGTGCTTTTTCTTTGGAGTCATGTGTTCTTGTATTCACTGCTAGTACTTGTTCATGTTATAAAAATGCAATGTTCGTTTATTTACTTCACAATTATTTCCTTAAGTAATATGGACATTGTCTCGTTTTAATTGTGGAGGATGTTTACATGGATTTTTCATGCTAATGTGGTGGATCGGTCTAGCTTGTCTAGGTTGTATTTTTTCATTTATTCTTTTCTTATTTACTTGGTGGTCCGGTTTAATTTTAACGGTTTTATATATATTGTTGATTCTCTTATGTGGTGTGTGATACTTGGTCAATATTCTTATCTTGATGCTTGGGAAGACATGTTTATTTATTTGATTGTCATCTTGTGTGATTTGATGAATTGAATCCAAAGTTCTATGTTGCTTGATGACCTGTTGGTGTGGGACCTGGCTAGGGTCACTGGTGTGATTTTTATCTTTTGTGATAGCATGATTTCTAAGAGAGTTTCCTCTTAGGTTTTATATTGTTGATGCTTAGATTATATTTGATTTGTTCTCTTGAATTTCACCCTTAAAAAATGCTTGCGGGAGCTGGAAGGATTAAACTCCAAGTGCTCTGATCGCTATATATAGTGGACTCGAGTAATGAGTATAGAAAATCAGTCTAGAAAAGTCGGGACTAAATCCCAAAGATAAAACATTCAATAGGCTCCCATGATAAAGGATTATAGAGTTAGATGTATGGCAGTTAGGACAATAATTCTTTGAGAATAGAGATTGAAAGAAACATATTGGTAAAAGTGAAAGCTTTAAGTATAAGTGAGAGATTGTTGGTGTATATACTGAAGTTTGGCTTTAGATGTTATTTACACTAATCCCGTTTGAATAAGAATCATTTGTAATTAAACAAGTCACTACAACAAATATTGCCTATTGGGACACTGAAAAGTGTCCTGTATTACTATATATCGGGACACTTCTACCTATTGGGATATTTAGAACAAGTGTCTCATGTAGTGGTGTTGCGTAAAGTTTCGGGACACGTTTTTGAGGCACTTAAAATGTCACATTAGTTACCTTTATAAGACACTTGTATGGGTCTCCAGACGTTTTTACAATACATTTAAGTGTCTTACGATGGTTTTGTAAATAAGATAGTAATATCTCTTGGTACACTCTAAGTGTCTTGATATTAACCTTTTGGGATACTTAAAGTGCCATTAGCAGTGATTTTTGGGACACTCTCAGTGTCTTGATATTAACATTTTGGGATACTTAATGTGTCTTTAATAGTGATTTTCGAGACACTTCAATGTGTCTAGACATTAACATCTTAGGATAGTTCATAGTGTCTTAAGTGGTGTTTCTTTGGGACACTTTAAGTGTCTTGATATTAATCTCTTGGGATATTTTAAATGTCTTTAGCATCATTTTTTGTGACATTTGTAAACGTCTCCTAGTGGTTGACATATTTAATGCATCTATTGTGACACTTCTTGAGACACAAAATATGTCCCCAAATAACTTAACAACACAACTAAATGTCCTAATATAATTTCATATATTTTCAATATGAATTTTAAATGTCTCTAAAAAGGGATAAAAGGATACATACAACTGTTTTAATACCTAATAACCAAACATTTTGGTATCAGTATAATGCTCTTGGTGTCAATCACCAATGAATCCCACCATATACTATAAATCTTAAACATGTTAAAATCAAAACCCATCGTGAACGGTTGCAGTGTTAACCATGCGGTTTGTATTGACTGATTAGTTACACTAGTGCACTGTGTGCATTGAACGGATCCCAGAGAGGGAAAGTTTGTTTTTTACTGATCGTCGTAAATGAATTACACCTCGGTTAATTACTGCGTACTCATAACCCATAAAATATAAACAGGTACGTGCATTCAGTAGCTGCTATTTTGATTCACCAAAAGCGAGATCCATTATGCTGGGTCAATAGTCTTCGTGTTTTAGGTAGTAATGTTGTGTGTATGGTGTGTTGTTAGAATACGGTCACCATGTGCGATAGTTTGATGTTGTCGCTGAAATGAGCTCATGAAATATTATTATGTTAAATCTGACCAGTGAAATTTATTCTGACATAATAATAAAGATTTGAGTGGTACTAGTCTCGGTTATAGATGTCGATTAATTTAATTGTTAGTAATTAAATTAATTGATGGAAATTATATCTTAAACACAAAAAGATAAATCGAGTAATTATTATTGAAGCCTCAAATATAATTCAAGATGATGATGAGGGAATGCAATAATGTCTTGTTAGTAGACGTAACATTATTTAAGTTATTGAGCCGAGTGGGCTTGGCCCACAGTTACGCACATGACTTAAAAAGCCTACATCATCACCTCCATACGGTCCCTGTTGTAGCCTATAAATAAATCACATCTCTTGGGATTAGGAGACATAGACTTGGACGAGATTGAGAGTAATACACAGTATAGTCGTCGCCCCCATCATTTTCTCTACTCTTCTCTTCTTCTCCAAGTAATCCTAGTAAAGACATCTCTGATTTCATCGCCCACCAAGATGATTGGAGAAGATGCCGGGTCATACAACAAAAGATTTGAATTCATGGAAAATATATATATATATATATATTCAACCCCGTAAAATATTTATATACAAACTGTGAAGATCCAGAAGCCGCTGACGATAATCCAAAATCCACATGAGAAGATCCCTGGAAGTTTGGCTACCACCAATGACCTAAGAGGGACCATCCGCAGCCTAGCCGAGCTCAGCCGCACACCACCTTGAGCAGACCCGACCCAGGCCGCACAGTACCAGAGTAGATGCTGGGAGACCCGTCATCATTGTTCACGTCCGCGAGCAGGTTGCAGGAGGCGTCTAGAAGCTCCCAGTGTGCAGCAGACGGCGACTCGTGATCGCCCAGTGACCTGCACAGAAGACCGGTGAGTTATTCACTCGACCCGCGCACAAGCTACGGCGCGCGCATGCACATTGTGTAGGAAGACGTGCAGCGAGCAGGTCGCAGAGCGCATACGGGCAGGTGCGCGAGTTTCTCGCAGGCGCCCATGCCCTCGCGCACGACTCTCACATGGTGCACAGTCACCCTCGGCAGCAGGCGCTCCCAGCACGCCATGTAGAGACCCGACAGACCCTAGTAGTCTCGTGAACCCATGAGCCAACCCACGCACCAGCATGCCCGACCCACACCAGTCTACCCGAAAGCGACCCAGATGACTTGACAGTGACCTAGTAGCAACCCGACTATCGTTTGGCAGACCCGTTCGATGTGGTGCATCCACAACAATGTGGCGAGGCCCAAGGTGACATGGAGGCCAAGTCCGACAGCCAAACAGACATGAGACTTAGACGATCTCCAAAGACGTAATCAGAAACGTCTCAGAGTCAGTAAAATTTAAAATAGTACGCGGTGAACCCTCGCTTTAGTTCTGCTTCTCTTAGGGTTTAATTCGTAGATAGTCCGTAACTTGCATGATTTCGACGATCCTCATCGAGTCCCAATAGTAATCTGACAAACACTCGAATTTTGTTGGGCAACAACAGAAATTCCTTGGGGCTCTTCTCAATGTTCTTGGAACCAGTGGGAAACTTATGCTCGGAAAATGGACAAAGATGATTAGTTCTCGGTTTTGACTCGTACACTCGGGACTCGCCTCAATTCCTTCTCTTTGAGTATTCGAACAAAAGGACCTATAAAACACCAAGAGACACGGTAAAGCACGCCAAGACATAATAACACAAAACGAAAGTAAAAACATAAGAAGCCAAGTAAAATGGATCGGCTAAATAAGAATTGAACCTAGAAACGACTCGACTACAGACATAAAACACATAAAGATAAGCACAAAAACATATAAAACAAGAGTACATCCGTGTATAGTAGGTGTGTTGTTGTGTAATATGGTAATGATGCGATTATCTCTGGATTTTCAGGGGTCGATATTTATACACATAAAAATGTGAAAGAACATTTAATGATATGTGCCAGCTAGAGGCGTAAGGTGGTGTCTCGTGTATCCTTACAGTGCTTGACAGGACATATTGGGCAGTGCCATCATCTTTAACAGTTCTCTTCACACGGGGAGCGATCGTAAAACTTCCTCGAGAAGACTCTAAGGCCGATCAAATGACTGTTTTTCAGGTAATTCTGTGGACCGACAACCCTAATCCCACGCTCCTGGGCCGTTCGTGAGATGGTTCGCACATCTTTTGGGCTTCGTTCTATATTTTTTACTTTAAATTGTATCTATGTCACACTTTTTTAGGGAGCTTACTGACTGGACATTTTTAAATACAACATAAGGCAAACATAATTTGGAAACGATGGGCAAATAGGATTTTTAAGGGAGATGGTGATCATAGCGTCGATCTTTGTGACGGGAAGAAAAATTTCAGGGATGAAAAACGAATCGCAGGATGAAAAAATAGAATATATGATTTCAATTATTAGTGAGTTTTTGTGATGTACATTTGTGGAGTTTGGAGGGTAATGTGGGAATGTTTTCCACTTTATGGGGCTAATATGGACATTTAGTTAAATGAGTATGTAGAGGTGGACCTAATCTTACTCCCCATCCCAAGACCATTAATATGCAAAAACCATGACAAATCATTGTTCTATCTCGGGCCTCGTCAAATCTTGCAGGCCTCAGTCTATGTAAACAAACATAGGACAAGGGCAGATTAGATGCATAATCTAGCCTAGTCTTAGGAAGCAAACTTGGGTAGTTTATATATATATAAAAAAAAAAAAATAACTGGACAAAAATAAAAAGAAAAAAAAAATTTATGGACAAAAACAAAAAACACGTATTTTCATAATACGTTTTTTAATTAATTTTTTTCTTAAAAAACGTATTATGCTAATACGTTTTAAAATTATATTTTTAAAATATAACTTTTTTTAAATAATTGAAAAACGTATTTCAATAATACGTTTTATAAAAAAAATTAATAAATAAAACGTATTTTGATAATACGTTTAATAAATAATTAAGAAAGTTTAATAAATAACTAAGAAATAAAACGTATTATCAAAATACGTTTTATAAATAATTATTTATAAAACGTATTTTGATAATACGTTTTATATTTTTAAATTAATGAAAAAAAATATTAATGTGTAGTATGTATTTTGTGTTTTGGGTTCGTTTGGGCTCGTCTGAACTCGGAATCGAGTTCCGTTTTTTCCTATACGTAGCTAACGAACCCCTCTATTCAATGATAGTTGCATGATCAAATTATTCTTGAAATCATATTTTTCCAAAGCTCTTGACCGATACATTAAATGTGTTTCGCGCGACTTTTCTTTTTGGGCCCGTTCAGACTCGTTCAAGGTGGGGAGATTATTCCAGTAGAGGGAGTAGAGCAGGCATGCTGTTATAATTTGCGGAAGAGATCTCAGCCTAAGTGGAAGAGGAGAATTACAAATAAACCTACCAAGACCCAGGATATTGTGACAGCTGAGGATACTAATGTTCATAGCCAATTGAAAAGAAGCAGAGACCTAAGTATCTTTGAGGGCTTAGAGAATTGTGTGGAAGGGGAACCCAGTGATAAAAAACAAAAAGGGTGCAATGCTCAATCTTTGGTGGAGAAGGCCAGACACAAATGGCCCCAATGTGATCAATGAAGGCCATGGTGTGGAACTGTAGAGGACTGGGTGGGCCCTCTACAGTTTCCCAGATCAAGGATTCCAGAAGAATCCACCACCCAAATGTTATATTTCTATCTGAAACAAAGAAAAGTAGATTATTTACCAATACTGTGTGTATGAAGCTTGGATTTCAGTCCAGATGGTACTTGGTGGATCCTGTTGGTTCTAGAGGTGGCTTGTTACTACTTTGGGATTCTCAAATGGAGGTGAACCAGATTGTGGGAAATGAGTTTTGTGTGCAAGTAGAGGCTAAAGGGGCTGGGATTGAGGAGTGGTGTTGGCTGATATTTGTGTATATGAGCACTGACAGAAGGGAGAGATATAGGCAATGGGAGTTTCTTGAGCAGAGGAGAAGCAGCTGGGGTGATGGGTGGGTGATTGCAGGGGATTGGAATGATTTGATATCAAATGAGGAGAAAAGAGGGGGGCTGGCCAGGAATTCCAGTAGCTTTGTGGGCTTCCAGAACTTCATCAATAATATGGAAATGCAAGAAATAGCCCAGAAAGGGTCATTTTTCACCTGGGGTAACAATAGAGCTGGAGATGGCTATGTGGAGGAAAGACTAGACAAAATCTTTGCATCTGCTGAATGGTTGGCCAGATTTCCTAGAATGGAGGCTTCAAATTATTTCAGATCTGCCTCAGACCACAATGTGTTGCTTTTTGATACTGAGCTTCAGGTCAACAACAGACATAAGAGATTCCAGTTTAACAGTGGCTGGGTAGAGATGGAGGGAGTGGCTGAGGCTGTGAGGGAAGGGTGGCAGATTAGTGTGGATGGCTCAGCTTTATACCAGGTGCACCAGAAGATCAAGCATACCAGAATGGCTTTACTTGCTTGGCACAAATCTCACCATAGAAACCAGGAAAAAACCATTAAAGTCCTGACTGAGAAGATGACTGCTTTGAGGGCTGAGGGCAGGGACAGAGACTGGGAGCAATGGGGATTAGTGAAGAGTGAACTTGACAAAGCCCATCTTGATGAAGAACAATATTGGAGGAACAAATCCAGAGCTCTGTGGCTTAAAGCTGGGGATTGCAATTCAAAGTTTTTTCATGCTTTTACCTCTCAGAGAAGACATGCTAATTCAATTATCAAACTTACCAGCAGCTCAGGGGAGGTGTTTTCCAACTTTGAGGATATCAAGGGCCACATATCCAGTTATTACTCAGAGCTGTTCAAATCAGAAGGATCAAGTGGGGGTGAGGAACTGCTGCAACACATTCCTTCTTCTATCTCTGATGTTGTTAACTCTGAGTTGTTGCAAGCCTTCACAGAGGAGGAAATTAAAGCTGTGGTGTTCAGTCTTGCCCCGGAGAAAGCACCTGGTGATGATGGTATGACAGCTATTTTCTTTCAAAAATTCTGGTATATTATCAAACATGATGTATGCAGAGCTATTCTCAGTTTCTTCTCTTCCGGGCACATGTTGAAAAACTTAAAGCATACTATTATCACTCTGATTCCTAAATGTATGTATCCTGTCTCTCTGAAAAATTATAGACCTATCAGTCTATGTGGGGTGATGTACAAGATTATAGCTAAGTTGTTGGCTGATAGATTGAAGCCTTGCCTGGAGTTGTGTATTAGTAATGCTCAAACTGCTTTTGTGCCTGGTAGATTATTGCTGGATAATGTGGTTATAGCTCATGAGGTTTTCCATTATCTTCATAGACATAGTTCTGGGCCTCATGTGTTTATGGCTCTCAAACTGGACATGGAAAAGGCTTATGACAGGATTGAATGGGATAGTATCAGGAGAGTGATGGGAAAGATGGGGTTCTATGTTAAATTTATTCAGTGGGTGTTGAGTTGTATTGCTGCTCCTTCATTTTCTTTCAATTTGAATGGCAAAGTGTGTGGCTATGTGAATTCTTCTAGGGGAATCAGACAGGGGGATCCTTTGTCCCCCTATCTTTTCATTCTGGTTTCTGAGGTGCTATCAGCTTGGTTAAATCATAAAACATCTACTGGTGAATTTAGAGGCATTAAAATTTCTAGAAAAGGTCCTATGATCTCCCATTTACTGTTTGCTGATGATGCTCTTGTATTCTGTAAAGCTGATGAAACCCATGTGTTGTTGCTGCTGGATATTCTTGCTAAATATCAGCTGTTTGCTGGTCAGAAAGTGAACTTGAGTAAGTCCTCTTTATTTTTGAGTAAAAATGGCAATTCTGGTCTCAGTAGTAGATTGTCCACATTGTTGGCTGGGGTTGAAATTAAAAG
The DNA here is from genome assembly GCA_008636005.1 of Striga asiatica. Lineage (NCBI taxonomy): Eukaryota > Viridiplantae > Streptophyta > Magnoliopsida > Lamiales > Orobanchaceae > Striga > Striga asiatica. The sequence continues at coordinate 1,477,881 of BKCP01000002.1, forward strand.
ATCATCCAGATATCTTGGGCTTCCTCTTGGGATTGGGGCTTCTAAAATTGATACTTTCAAATTTGTGGTTGATGTGGTGAAGGATAGAATTAGTAGCTGGAAGAATCACTTTCTTACTACTGCAGGAAATGAGGTATTGGTGAAGAGTGTGCTGAGTGCTTTGCCTGTCTTTGTGATGTCCTGTTTTGTGATTCCTGTTAGCATCTGCAAGGAGATTTGCCAATTGATATCTAAATTTTGGTGGAGAAAGGGTGGTGATAAAGAGAAGGGTATGCATTGGCTTTCATGGGACAAGCTTGCTATGCCTAAACTTGAGGGTGGCCTGGGTTTCAAAGACTTAAAGTTGTTTAATAAGGCTCTGATTCTTAAACAGCTGTGGAGGATCATTGAGAAACCTGATCTGCTGGTGAGTCAAATTCTTATGCATAAGTACTATAGAAACTGCTCTATCTTTGACTGGAATAACACAGGTGGGGCCTCTTGGCTTTGGTCTTCCTGGGCTTCTTACCTTCCTGACTTGCAGAAACATATTAAAATTACCATCAGAAATGGCAAGAGTACAAGGCTCAATGATCCAAATTGGGTGCCTGGTCTGAACAGAGGCAGTCCTGAGCTTAAGGTGGGTATTGATGGCAATCTTTTCTGGGTACATGATCTCCTTCAGGCTGGTGGTATGTACTGGGATGGAAATCTTATTAGGGCTTTGTTTTTGGAAGATGATGCTGGGAAAATATTGCAAATAACTTCTTTGAATCCAAGAGCTGAAGATAAAAGGCAATGTGATTTGGTGGTTAAAGGAAAATTTTCTGTCAAGAAGGCTTATAGTACAATGTTGGCTGTTAAGATGGCTACATCTGCAGTGGCTGAGAGCAGTGGGCAAGCTGAGGGAAATAAAAGAGCTAGAAGAAGATGCTGGGAGTTGAAGGTGATGGGCAAGGTCAAACACTTTGTGTGGCAAGCCATTTCAGGTATTTTACCAGTCAATTCTAACCTGCAGAGGAGGGGAATGGATGTTGAGGGTAGATGTAGAATATGTGGGGAAGGAGCAGAGACACAATAGCATGTTCTGTTTTCCTGTTGCAAGGCTGTGCTAGTTTGGAAAATTGCTCCAGTCCAGTGGAATAGGGTCCTTGAAGAACAACTTACAGTCAAACAGTGGTGGTGGTGGACTAGCAATATGAAGAAGGATGACATTTCTGAAGCTCGGATTCAGCTATCCACATACATCTTGTGGTGGCTATGGAGAGCTAGAAACTTGTGGATTTTTGAAGGACAATGGCACCCAGAGGAGTGGATTGTTAGGGCTGCTGTTAGAGACTGGATTGACTACAAGTGCAGACACATTTCTGGATGAAGACAGTACCAAGTCTGTAGCCTAGGTCTAGGGTCAGTGGGTTATTTGGCTTGTGTATGTATGCTTCTTGTGCTTATTTTCTTTATAGCTGTGTTGTAGTTCCAGTCTAGGATTTCTGTGCTTTTTGTTCATGTCCTTGAGTCTCTCCTTAGATTGGTGTTTGCTGTGGTTTAGATGATTGTTTGTAAGTTTGTTTAGGCAAGCCTGTGGCTTGTTCTCTCATTTGTTCGGAATTGGGGTTTTTCCCTTGTACTCTTTCGCCATTTTGGTATTAATGGAGCTGTTATATCGTTGGAAAAAAAAAAAAGCTCGAAATTGATTTCTGCTTCTTCCTATATGTCGTCAAGGAACCATTCTACACAACCATGATTGCACGGTCTATTTTCGGGCTAAATCTATTTTTCACGGGCTAAATAATTAACAAGTCACCAATTATATAAATAGATGGTCCATATAGGATTTGTTAATTATTTAGCCCCGTGAAGAATAGATTTAACCAAAAAATTTACTGGGCAATCATGGTTGTGTAAGCGGGTTCATTGGCGACATATAGGAAGAAACGGAACTCAACTACGAGCTTGGACGAGTCCGAACGGGCCCAAAAAACTAAGTCGCACGAAATACGTTTAATGTGTAAGTCAAGAGCTTTGAGAGAATATGATTTCAAGAATAATTTGGTCATGTATGAATCATTGAATAGAGGGGTTCGTTAGCTACGTATAGGAAAAAACAGAACTCAATTCCGAGCTTAGACGAATCCGAACGGGCGTTGTTGTCGTTCGCGGTCACGGCGTCTTCTACTTCCACCAATGTTGGCAGCGGGTTGATGCCTCGCTCTGTGTGACTGTGTACTCTGGGATGGGACGTAGTCCTCCTCGGATAGAACTTGACTGAACGACACCCCTTGTGTAACCTCTTGGCCTATAATAGTCAGAGAACTATAGGTACTCTCCCGGATGAGTGCACAGAAGATCAACATATTTGGATGTATAGGGGGTGGATCTTCTGTTGGAACATACGTGAAGTCCACTTTTCTGATAAGGTTCTCCGTCAGTTTGGGTGTCAGCAGTTCATCCCCCAAAATCCGATGATTAGTGGTGAGCAAGAATGAGAGACACACCACAGAGGTCGTGGAATGACTGGGAGGGCATTTGGTGATCGGGCCGCCTTTCATTCACAGCTTACCAAGGGCTGAGTCGATGAAAGAGAACAAAATGTCCTCCAAGATGCCCTATGGATCACTTTCTACAGGCTGAGTAGGGTTACATTGATTGGTTTTTCACTAGGACTGTAAGACTTATCAGTGACCCTACCAAGTACACGGTGGTCCAACAGGACGGCGACTATCAGACATTTGCCGAGCGGGAGAAGTGCGATGTAAGTATTCATAATTTGTGGTTTTTTATTATTTCTTTTTTTCTTTTTTGGTGTTTCATACTAATTACTTTGAATTTTATTTTTAGACTCAAGCCCTGAAGGGGGTTTATAACTCGTTAGCGAATATTCAAGACATTTCCTACACTCCCTCCACGGGCGCAGGCCGCATTCCAACAGTCCTACAACATTGTCTATAGTTATCTTACCAACAGTCCTACAACATTGCCTATAGTTCTCTGACTGTTGGAGGCCAAGAGGTCACACAAGGGGCGTCGTTCAGTCAAGTTCTATCCGAGGAGGACTACGTCCCATCCCAGAGTACACAATCACACAGGGCGAGGCATCAACTGCCAACATTGATGGAGGTAGAAGACGCCGTGACCGCAAACGACAACAATGCCCGTTCGGACTCGTCTAAGCTCGAAATTGAGTTCCGTTTCTTCCTATATGTCGCCAACGAACCCGTCTACACAACTATGATTTCCCGGTCAATTTTTGGGTTAAATCTATTCCTCACAGGGCTAAATAATTAACAAATCACCTATTAACAAATCCTCTGTGTACCATCTATTTATATAATGAGTGATTTGTTAATTATTTAGCCCATGAGGAATAAACTGAACCCGAAAATTGCCTATAGTTTTCTGACTATTGGAGGCCAAGAGGTCACACTAGGAGCGTCGTTCAGTCAAGTTCTATCCGAAACGTCTCATCCCAGAAAACACAGTCACAGAGGGCGAGACATCAACCCCCTGCCAACATTGGTGGAGGTAGAAGACGTCGTGACCACGAACGACAACAATGCCCGTTCGAAATTGAGTTTTGTTTTTTCCTATACGTAGCTAACGAACCTCTCTATTCAATGATGCATGCATGACCAAATTATTCTTGAAATCATATTCTTCCAAAGCTCTTGACCTACACATTAAACGTGTTTCGCGCGACTTTGCTTTTCGGGCCCGTTCGGACTCGTCCAAGCTCAAAATTAATTTCCGCTTCTTCCTATATGTCGCCAACGAACCCATATACACAACCATGATTGCCCGGTCAATTTTCGGGTTAAATCTATTCATCATGGGGCTAAATAATTAACAAATCACCTATTAACAAATCCTCCGTGGACCATCTATTTATATAATGGGTGATTTGTTAATTATTTAGCCCGTGAGGAACAGATTTAGCCCGAAAATTTACTGGGCAATCATGGTTGTGTAGTTGGGTTCGTTGGCGACATGTAGAAAGAAGCGGTAATGAATTTCGAGCTTGGACGAGTCTAAACGGGCCCAAAAAGCAAAGTCGCGCGAAACACGTTTAATGTATCGGTCAAGATCTTTGGGAGAATATGATTTCAAGAATAATTTGGCCATGCAAGCATCACTGGATAGAGGGCTTCGTTAGCTACGTATAGGAAAAAACTTTCAGACGAGCCCAAACGAGCCCAAAACACAAAACACATACTATATATTAATTTTTTTATTCATTAATTTTGAAATATAAAACGTATTATCAAAATACGTTTTATAAATAATTAAGAAATAAAACGTATTTGAATAATACGTTTTAGTTTTTATTTATTTGTTTAGTTCTTAATTATTTGTAAAACGTATAATCAAAATACGTTTTATTTATTAATTTTTTTTAAAACGTATTATGTGAATACGTTTTATACTAAAACGTATTTTCGGAATACATTTTACACTAGAAAACGTATTTTGAAAATACGTTTTTTAAATAAAAACGTATTCTCAAAATACGTGATTTTGATTTTTGTCCACATGTTTTTAAATTTTTTGATTTTTGTCCACTTAATTTTTTTTTTATTTTTAAATAAATAAATAAATCAAGCAAACTTGCCCCAAGTATAGGGTTTAATGCACCAAACTCTCCTGTATTATACGAAAAATCTTTTAAACATGAATTAATTGGCTTTTTTGGGATCCATGTTGATTACTCTTAACAAAATTGGGTTTAACACTGTAAGTTTGAAAATTTAAACTTCCTATTTTTTGTGCAGGAAAGGAAAAATTATATTTAGTCAAATGTAAATGAATTGTAAATTCTCATTTCTTGAACACTTTTCGTAAAATCTTATTATACCGACCAAATGGGAAGTTCTGTTTTATTATTTTGTTTACGTAGAAAGAAACAATATAATAATAAAATTGTTCTGCAATATTTTTGGCAACAAATTTCGACGATCATATAACACAGCGTTTCAGTGTTGTTTCCATATCATCTCATCTCTTTCCTTAAAAACATTTAAACGCCAAAAGAAAAATTAGGATTCCGGCAACACCTAAAAATAATTCAGATTTGCTACACTTAATTTATTTCTTAATTACAAATCGTTTCCAACTTTTTATGGAAGAAAAAAGGAAACTAAAAATCCCACCTTTTAAATCCCATGCTCATCTCTCTCCTTTCTCCTTCAAAATCCCATCTTTTGAAGAGTTTCTTGCTCTTCTTTTACTTCCTGTCAGAGTTTTGATTCTTTATGTTCTATTTTTTTTAAGCTTCTTGTTCAAGATTCATTACGCTTTGCAGTTTTGCCCCACTTTTTTTTTTCTTTTAAAATAATCTCAGCCCTCGTGCAATCACTTCTTCAAAGTGATTTCCCCCTTTTTCTTTTTCCTTTTTTATCCCATTTCAAAGGTTCAATATTTTTTTCTCTTTCGAATGCTATTAGAGATTAAAATTTTTAGCCTCTGTGTAGTGTTTTTCGGGATAGCCATGGACAGCTTGTTCTGCGACCCTGTAAAATACACCCAACACAAGAAAATCACCAAAACGGTCATTAAACCCTCCAAACAGAGCCTCGATAAACCAAATCCCCAAGAACACCGGAATTTCCGAAATCTCGAAGAGGCCCCTAAAATAATCCGTATTTCCGTCACAGACCCCTACGCCACCGACTCTTCCGACGACGAGGGGATTTTCCGCCGGCGGCGCGTCAAGAAATACATCAGAGAAATCAGAATGGACGCCGGCAACTGCACCAACGGCAGGAAACGGACCGCACAGAGCATCCACCCACAACCCAATCCTGCAGGGGCGGCGGAGAACGGCGGGGAGAGGAAGTTCCGCGGAGTCCGGCGGCGGCCGTGGGGCAAGTGGGCGGCCGAGATCCGGGACCCCTGCAAAAAGGTGCGGCTATGGCTGGGCACCTACGACACGGCGGAGGAGGCCGCCATGGTATACGACAGCGCCGCCATTAAGCTCCGCGGCCCAGACGCCCTCACCAATTTCTCCATCCCGCCGTCGTTTTCCGGCTCCGGCTACGATTCCGGCGAGGAGTCCCACAACCTCCCCTCGCCCACCTCCGTGCTCCGGTTCAGGAGCGTGGGTCAGGAGCCGAGCCCGTCAGTCCCGGTCCGGGATAATGAGGTGAACCGGCCGGTCTGTTTTCCCGAACCGGTTCAGCCAATGAAGGAGTGTCGAGGGGAAACAAACGTGGTGCCCGAATATTCTAATGACTACTTGCCCATGGACTTGCCATTCTTGGATTCTTTCTTCAATTTTCAACCGCAGGATCAAAAGTTGTTTGATGACGTGCCGAGCTTGGAAGAGTCCGATGAGTTTGCAAAGTGGGCCGATCACTTTCCGGCTTTGGAATACAATTTTGGGGAGATTGAGGATTCGTTTCAAGATCTCGAGGGGGTCAACGTCGATGACTACTTTCAAGACGATGTTGCTAGCGGAGATGGGCTCTTAGTCCTATGACGTGATATGTTTGAAATTGCTCGATTATGGGGCAGATTTTGTCAACGGCTATTAAGTT